>JARYGA010022853.1:0-36411 GCA_030545235.1 Helianthus tuberosus
GAATAACCTTCCGAGGTTATACCTTATGGTCGCTTCGTTTAAGTAGTTGTATGATAGGTAGTTTATATGCCTTAGGTAAATTACCAAAATACCCCTTTGATGCCAAAATTCATTTTAAATATATGTAACATAACTTTTGTCATCTAAACTGATTTGACAACAATATTAGACATGTTAAGGCATATATTACTTGTCATAGGACTAGTTAGGAGTTCCGAACGCGTTTCACGCGAACGACGCGTTAAAGTAGCATAAGCTACCTATGTATGCCCATTGTGTGCGTATTTAGTACATCGTTTTACATTACATTTCATGCTATGTATGTCCATTGTGTGCATACTTAGTACATTGTTTTACTTTACATTTCTGCTATGTATGTTGACTGATAGCATGCTAGAACATTGATTTACATGACTTTCTGCTTTGTATGTTAACTTAGCATACTTAGTACATTGTTTTCATATAACATGTTCACTTTTGCTATGACATTTGGTTTGCACAAACGAGACTATTATACGTTCATTAACATTAGCTACGCCGCTCGGTAGTAAGTGCTGGTACCATAGGACTTGACAAATCCCATTCCTGACATCCCGGGTTTGTTTGGATGTAAGGAATGACTGAATCCGAAAACATTTCTTTTGATAACCTTGACTGAAAGGGTTATCCGACTGTCTCAAGGCTTGAATGTATGCGTTAACTTACCACATAAATGTTTGTATCAATGTAACATGCATTACTTTGCAAAACACAACTTTTTGATATATTCAAAATACTTTGTTTTGTACATTTCTACATTTGGATTATGTGACAATACTTTACTTACAATACATAACGTTGATTACACATTACTTGACTACATTTGGACTTTTAAACATTTGACATGGCTTATACAAGGACTTTTTGACAATTGGTTTAAACATGGACTTTATACATTGGTGGTTTGTTTAAGTGATTTAAGTAACGAGGCATGTGTAATATGACACAAACATGGTGGATACGCCGCTAGTACTTCCTATATATAAGTGTTTGTATGGTATTACATATCGTAGCGTTATTTGAATCATTTCAATTTGAGACATATAACATTTTATATAAATAACATATTTTTTCACAAGACTTTGGTTTACAAACAATTTACTTTATACAACTCATTTTACTTGGTTATACATTTAACCACGCATTATTCTTTTATTTATACATATCATTCGATCTTATCGCTTTTTAAACGATTTACAAAACAAAACAATTTACAAGGTTCATGACTGACTTTTGATAAACAACTTTTTTTCTAAACTTATAAGTCATGAATCCTATTTTCACAAACCTATGTATCTCACAGGCATTTTTATGCTGACGTACCTATTTTCACATGTGTTTTTAGGAGCTTTTGCATAGGATGATGATCGTGATACTAGGGCGGACCTGTGCCTTAGAGACATAAAATGAAGATAGACTTAGTTTAATTATGTTCTGAACTCTTTGATTTCTGTTTTAAACAATGAAACTCTTATGTTGATAAATAAAATACAACTTTGTATGCCATGGTTATGAAACAATTAATTCTGTTACAACACTCCCCGACGTTTTCCGCCACATTTTGTATGTTATACGTGGTCGGGGTGTGACAAATGATGGTGATGGTGGTGTTGTTGTTTTCAGCCAAACCCAAGAAGAAAGGGAGAAGAAAAGTGTGGTGTTGTGTGATGTAAAAGTTATGAGAGTTATGAACTTAAGGTCTTACTTATAATCCTCAAAAACACATCTTCCATTGGTTTATATGTTTAATAAAGAGAAAGCAAGATCTAATATTTAATCAAAAGAAAATCACAAGGTGGGGGCCATGTTGGGTCGTCCACTAGGTGGGGGGGGGGGGATTACTAGATATTTATATAGTGTGTTATGATGTTCGGGGGCCATAACTAGCTTGGTAATGTTAAAACAGTGCTTCTAGTGTAAATTTGGTGTTTCGGGTAGTGTCTGGTTGTTCGGTTGGTTACCGGTTCGTTAAGGTGCTAACTATGCAGTTTAGTGTGCTTTATGTACCCTTTTGTGGCACTTTTGATTCCCGACACTTAGGAAAGCATTCGGGACCATTTAACCACATTTCTGCATGATATTAGACTGTTTAAATGCTGAATTTGCTGATTTTCTGCAGAATTCTGCAGTTTAGGTGAGTTTTAGGCACTTTCCGGCACTTAAACTATCTCTAGGAAGGCAGTTTTGTGATCCTTACTTTCCTACACACTATACTAGTGTAATACTTGGTTTATGGCTCGTTCTGTGTTTCAACACATTGTCTGTTTATGTTCTGAACTCTGTCAGCATTTTCCTAATTTGTCTGATAACTGTGCTAACCGTGTTTAGTGCATCATTTGAGTCAATAAAGTTCTCATGCAATAATGATATGTCATTTGCAAATATGTGATGCACATGTATGTATAAAGCAATAATCAACAAGCAATTCAAGTCATTAATTGAAATGCAGCACAGTCATTAAGCACTAATCAGGATTTAATAGTTGTACGGATACCTGGAATTTTGACAGTTGTCACATTCTTCCCCTGTTAAGAAAATTTCGTCCTGAAATTTTAAGCCTTACTACTAATAGCAGGGGAATTGGGGAACAAATGCGGGTATTTTGCTTTCATACGGTCTTCACGCTCCCAAGTAAACTTTGGGCCGTGACGCGCGTTCCATCGAACCTTGACGAGTTTAACACTACTCCTTCGAGTTTTGTTTACCTTCCAATCTGTGACCTCAACCGGTTCTTCGGTAAAGTGGAGTGTGTTGTCAATGTGAACTTCGTCAGTAGGAATAACCACTATTTCTTGTGTTGGGCTTTTCTTCAGATTAGATACATGAAATGTATCATGAACACCATTAAGTTCTGCTGGTAGCTCCAACTTGTATGCTACCGTACCAACTCTTTCCAGGATTCTGAACGGTCCGATATATCTTGGGTTTAACTTACCACGCTTCCCAAAGCGTGCCACACCTTTCCAAGGTGAGACTTTTAACAAAACCATATCACCCACTTCAAATTCCAAAGGTTTACGTCTTTGGTCCGCATATCTCTTTTGTCGATCACGAGCCGCCTTGATACGCTCTCGGATCTGTATGATCTTATCTGTCGTTTCTTGGACCAATTCGGGACCAACCAACTGTCTATCACCAGCGTCTGCCCAGCATAGCGGTGATCGACATTTTCATCCGTAGAGAGCCTCGAACGGTGCAGCTTGAATGCTTGTATGGTAGCTATTGTTGTAGGAAAACTCTACCAAAGGTAGGTGAGTGTCCCAACTGCCACCCAAGTCCATTACGCAAGCACGTAGCATATCTTCTAGCGTTTGAATCGTTCTCTCGCTCTGACCGTCCGTTTGTGGATAAAAAGCAGTACTCAGATTCAACTGAGAACCAAACGCTTCTTGAAAGGATTGCCAAATCATTGACACAAATCTCCCATCTCTATCTGATATAATCGAGATAGGCACTCCATGTCGTGCTACTATCTCCCTTAGGTACAACTCAGCTAGCTTACCTGTGTTATCCTTTTCTGATAGGCAAAAAGTGCGCAGACTTTGTCAAACTGTCCACGATTACCCAAATCGTATCATGACCTCTAGGAGTCTTGGGCAACTTTGTTATGAAATCCATTGAGATCTGTTCCCACTTCCACATAGGTATCTCAGGTTGCTGCAGAAGACCTAAAGGCTTTTGATACTCGGCCTTCACCTTGGCGCAAGTCAAACACCTCCCAACATAAGTAGCCACATCGCCCTTAAGTCTTGGCCACCAGTAATAATCCTTCAAATCTTGGTACATCTTGTCCGATCCTGGGTGGATCGAGTACCTTGATTTATGAGCTTCTTCAAAGATAACATCTCTAAGACCACCAAAAAGAGGAACCCAAATTCGTCCCATAAAACACAAGGTTCCTTCCTCATTGGGTACCAACTTTTTCTCTATCCCACGGAGATATTCAGCCTTAATGTTTTCCTTCTTAAGAGCTTCTCTTTATGCAGCACGAATATGCAACGAGAGGTCTGTCTGAATGATCATCTCTAAAGCCAGAACCCTTATGGGCTGAATCCTCTTTCCGACTTAAGGTGTCTGCCACCACATTCGCCTTTCCTAGATGATATTTGATTTCGCAATCATAATCATTTAACAACTCTACCCAACGTCGCTGTCTTATATTAAGCTCTTTCTGATCGAATATGTGCTGAAGGCTCTTGTGGTCTGTAAAGATCGTACATCGGGTACCATAAAGGTAATGCCGCCAAATCTTCAAAGCAAACACCACTGTGCTTAATTCCAAATCCTGCGTGGTGTAGTTCTTTTCATGAACCTTCAATTGGTGCAAAGCATAAGCGATAACCTTTTGTCGCTGCATTAGCACCCAACCCAATCCCTGACGCGAGGCATCACAGTAGACCACGAAGTCGTCGGTGCCTTCGGGTAGGGATAAAATAGGTGCATCGCAAAGCTTATTCTTTAGCAGCTGAAAAGCTTCCTCTTGTTTGTCTCCCCATTCATACTTCTTATCCTTTTGAGTAAGTGAGGTCAGCGGTTGAGCGATTTTAGAAAAATCCTCAATGAATCTGCGGTAATACCCTGCTAAACCCAAAAACTGTCGGATTTCGGTTGGCGTATTCAGAGTTTCCCAATTCTTAATCGTCTCGATCTTGGTGGGATCTACATGAATTCCATTTTCATTCACCATATGACCAAGGAACTGTACCTCACGCAACCAAAACTCACACTTCGAAAACTTACCATAGAGCTTCTCCTTCTTAAGCAGCTCTAAGATAGCTCTTAGGTGTTGCTCATGCTCTTCCTTCAACCGTGAATAGATCAAAATATCGTCGATAAATACAATCACGAATTTATCAAGATATGGTTTACAAACTAGATTCATCAAGTCCATAAATACTGCCGGTGCATTTGTCAAATCAAATGGCATCACTAGAAACTCGTAATGTCCATAACGAGTTCTAAAGGCAGTCTTCGGTATACTCTCTTCTTGAATCCGCAGCTGGTGATAACCTGATCGAAGATCGATCTTGGAGTAGTAACTCGAACCTTGCAGTTGATCGAATAATTCATCAATCCTCGGCAAAGGATACCGATTCTTGATGGTTAGCTTGTTCAGTTCTCGGTAGTCAATACACATACAAAAACTACCATCCTTCTTCTTGACAAATAGAACTGGAGCTCCCCAAGGCGAGAAGCTTGGTCTAATGAATCCCTTGTCCAGAAGCTCCTGAAGCTGCATCGACAACTCTTGCATCTCAGAAGGCACAAGTCGATAAGGTGCGTTAGCTACAGGCGTGGTGCCTGGAAGCAAGTCAATGTGGAATTCGACTTGTCGTTGGGGCAGTAATCCTGGTAAGTCTTCGGGGAAAACTTCAGGATATTCCCTTACCACAGGGATATCTTCGAGCTTCGGTTCTTCGGCTCCTTTATCGACTACGTGAGCTAAGAAGGAAACACATCCTTTACACATAAACTTCCGTGCCTTCAAACAACTGATAATCTGTAGAGGCGTATCATGCTTTTCTCTGTGTACCACAATCGTTTCTTCATTCGCCATTGGGATACGGATAATCTTCTCATGGCATACGATCTCAGCTCGATTACTTAACAACCAATCCATCCCAACTACTACGTGGAAGCTTCCCAACTCAACCGGCGGGAGGTCAAGCGTAAACTCACGCTCTCCAAGCTCTATCACACAACCTCTAATCACTTCGCTAGCTTCTACTAGCTTCCCATTAGCTAGTTCTATCGAGTATGGAATATCTAACTTACTTGCAACTAACCCAAGTATATTCTTAAACTCTAGAGATACGAAGCTATAGTCGGCAGCGGTATCAAATAGCACATATGCAAAATGTTGATTAATAGTGAACGTACCAGTGACTACGTTCGGATCCTGACGAGCTTCCCTAGCTCCAATGTTGAAAACTCTTCCCTGGGCTTGGTTGTTCTTTGGGCAATCCCGCTTGAAATGCCCAACATCACCACAGCTAAAGCAACCTTGTCCGTTTCAAGTACGACCATGATTGTTGTTGTTATTTCCTCCACGGCTTCCACTTCCTGCTTGGTTTTCGTTTCTGTTTCCGTTTCCA
Organism: Helianthus tuberosus; assembly: GCA_030545235.1. Lineage (NCBI taxonomy): Eukaryota > Viridiplantae > Streptophyta > Magnoliopsida > Asterales > Asteraceae > Helianthus > Helianthus tuberosus. The sequence continues at coordinate 6,135 of JARYGA010022853.1, forward strand.
TTACCTCCCTGGTTATTCCTATTCCCATTACCGTTTCCACCACGGTTACCATTGCTATTTCCATTTCCTTTTCCTCTCAGACCACCATTCCCATGACCAGTACCAGTACCAGCCCAACACGTCTCCTTCGAATGACCATTCTTTCCGCAGGTTTCACACTTCCTATACCTACACTGGCCGGCATGATGAAACTGACATACATCACACTTGGGCAGGGTGCCCATGTTTCCTTTTCCTTTGTTTTCGGAACTTGCAGCACCAGTCCTGACCTCGGCTGGTGGGTTAGCATCTCTACGCTTGTTAGTACTGCTGTTGTTTCCTTGAGTACCCTTCTTGAAATTTGAGAACTTCCTTTTGTTCTCTCCAGATGACTCGACATGCGTTTCTTTCTTCTTTCCCTTAGAAATCGAAAACTTACCCAATCTGATCGCTTCCTCAGTCAAAGCCACACTCAAATCAATGGCTTCAGTGATCATTGGAGGCTTGGAAGTAGTTACCATGCTCAGTATTTGGGGTGCCAATCCCAAAATGAAACGTTCAACTCTCTTGAATTCTGGCTCTACCATGTAGGGGACAACACGAGATAAATCATGGAATCTCTGTACGTACTCAGCTATCTTAGGGCCATCCATTTTCAGATTCCAAAACTCGGTTTCCAACTTCTGAATCTCAGCCCTTGAACAGTACTTTTTACGCATCAGCTCTTTCATCTCATCCCAAGTCATAGCATATGCTGCAGCCTCACCTAGAGTCTGAACCTGAAGGTTCCACCATGAAAGGGCTCCATCGAGGAACAATCCAGAAATGTAAGTGACTTGATGCTCTCGTGCACACTTACTCATCCGCAGCACAGAATCTGTCTTATCAGCCCATCTTACAAAAGCTACAGCACCTCTAGTGCCGTCAAAGTTCAGAGGCTTGCAATCAAGGAACTGCTTGTAAGTATAGCCTGTACAAGTAACATCATTCACAGAAAGCATTAGCAAACGCACATGGAAATGCCCAAACGTATCGTAATGTGTCTTAGGTGACTTAAACATTACCGTGAGGTGGGTTATTCCCTGAGGTACCTCCGCTGTGTTCATAGCATAGGGCCTCATGTTGTGCGATTTCCTGTGAAATTCGTTCTTGTAGTTCTGTCTCGGTTGTGGGCAACTGAGTGTTCCTTCGAGGAGGCATCTTCTAAAAAGAAGATTGTATTGGTCATGTCTTATTTGTATCATAACTTATATAGTACGTATATATAATAGCATTCATCATAGAAAGCAAGCATATAACATCACAATCATAGCACAAACATGTAAATCAACATCGTATTTAATGAGAACATGACGATTGAGCTTTCATTAATCATCGACCACAAAATATTGTTACATGTTTTACAAAGTGTATCATATCAAAAGGGAACACTTGGTCACACTACCCTTGTCCAACAAGTCTACCAATCTATAAAAGTCACATAATCAAAAGGTGGTCTCCAAAAGGCGTCACAAGCTCGGCTCAATAGTGGTGCTCTCATCAAAAGCAATGCAACCTACATAAAACCAAAAACCAACTATGCTGATGGTGGTGGAGGAGGTGGAGGGAAGAAAAGCAAGCTGCGCACATGCGCAAGCTCTTCCTCAAGCTCATATACATGACGCAACAGATAACTGATCTGCTGCTCGACGGTGAGAAATCAAGCATCAAACTCGGGAAAGGGAGTAAGAGGTGTAGGTGGATGTGAAAATGGAGATGGTGATGAATGAGGGGGAACAAAAGCAGGCTGACAAGGACATGGTAAAGGACGCGGTGTCATCTCGAGCTCCAAAATCCTGCGACTCATGATCTCATACTGGAGCTGCAGTGATAGAAGTAGCTCATCCCGTGTATAACCAACAAACTGAGAGGGATGGTAGGGATCTGATATCGGCATGGTATATGGTGGGAACCATCTGAGTGGCTCATCAAGTGGTGAAGTGGTAAAAGTAGCAGAAGGTGCAGACTGAGGGATGTGTGGAAAAGCTGCTGAAACATGAGGATCATGACTAGGCTGCTGGCCTGAAGTGCCTTCCCCTGGACGGGGTGCGGGTATATCCTGCAAGAAAACGATAGGTAGATTAACACGATGAACATCAGACTCCACAGAGTGAAAAGGAACAACATTAGCGGGTGAGGGTGCAAGTGTAGGAATGAATGGCTCAATAACAGGAGGGTCAACGGGTTAAGGAACTGGATCAGGTATGAGGGGTGCAATGTCAGGTAAGCCAAATGGAATAGGGTCTTGATCAAGCAAAGGCTCAGGATCAGTAGGTGGAACATCAGGCTAATCAACAGGAACAAAATCTAGCTCAAGATCAAACTTGGGATCGTGTGGAGGGGATGGTGCAGCTGACATGGATGTATCATCATCAGAATCAGTAGCATAACGTCGCAATCCAACTGTCTGCAAAGCGGAAGACGTCACAGACTCAAAGGAATCCGAGACAGAGTGTAAGCTAGAGTCAGAGGAAATCTCAAAAACAGGGATCTCAGGAAGTGGACTAGCAACAACGTCCTCATCTAGCTCTCCATCGCCATGGGCGTCATCGGGAGGACCATCAACAAATAGATCAAAGTCATCGTCAAACAGATCATCAAAAGGCCAATCCTCAGGAGGGATGACCACTAAAGGAACATGAGCCAGGATCGGTGCCACAATATGCTCACCATCGGGATGACCGATGATAAGATGATCGTGGACTGGATTGGGAATAACAAAAGGATCCTCGTCTAGAATACCATCAGCAAGTGGTAAGTCGTCTCCAAAATTAGGCAGCACAAATGGCTGAAAATCGTCCACGTCATCGGACATCATCTCCGGGTCACTCTCTGTATCGGATGTGAAGATCTCTGGCTCTGGGGCGATCTCATCGTCAGAAACAATTGCCATGGGGTCATGGTCGTCGGACAATCCACTCTTGGATGAAGACATCGTGTCTGTAACAGAACAATCACAACATATGCACACATATTAACCACTAACATTAAGTATGCAAGCAAAGTCAATGTATCACGAAATCATGTATCCTTCCTAGTCTCCCAGACTAACCACCCAGTCTCCCACACTAAACCACCCAGTCTCCCAGACTAAACCACCCAGTCTCCCAGACTAAACCACAAATGTAAACCTTGCAATCGTGTTTCTTGTCTTTCCGTTTGTAAAAGTGTTTGTTTCTATGGATCTGTGTGTTTCGTGTATGCAATGAAAACATGTTGTAAAAATATTTTCATGAGAGCCCTAGTGATTGTAGTCTAGACTCGAGAAAGAATCCTAGTTCACTACAATCGAAGCTCTGATACCAAACTATCACACCCTGACTTTTGTGGAAGCGTGATTATGTGTGACTTGCTTAATATCATTGCATTCAACCATAACAAACATCTATATGATAAAACCAAAGATTATCATCCATTAAATAAGTTTAAAAACATAACGACCACATTGTTTTAAACATAGACTTCAAATTCGAGTACAAACCATGCAACTTGTTTTAAGAGTTCACAAGGACTCGACAAAAGACACTAAATAAAACCATGCTTTGAATGATGTGTCTCATCTAGGATAAGACACACTATCCAAACCCTTTAAACATCGAATGACATCTTTTATTCTCAACATAACTTGAAACTTCCAATGCCCGCCAGATCCACATTTAATTCCCTGAAATACATGTAGTTTGAAAACATCAACAAAAGTTGGGCGAGTTCATGTGTTTGTTTGTGTGCATGAATAAACCTTTGTAATCATTGTAAGTATGTATGTATGTTTGTAAATTCCGGTGTGAAAGCAAACAAGGAAAACAGATCATTAATGGTTTGCAAGGCCATTAATATGTGTGACGTGATGCAGGAAGGCTCAAACCTAGCAAATTTGTCTCCGGCAATAAGACATAGTCACCTCATGGGCCAAACCCCGGACCACATGGGTGTGGGCTCGCTACACCCAAATAGATCTATCACTCATGTCCCTCGGTCCTACTACGAGGATTAATGGTCTTCAGCGTTATACCCACTACTCACATGATCAAGCAGTATCTTTCCATAGCTAACCATACCAAATGTAATCGTATGTAAACAGTTTGTAACATGTACTTCACCCCCGAAGTTATAAAACAGAAAATGGTTAAAAGAAAAAGGGGGACATGAACTCACAGTCTTGCGTTCTTCGTAATCAACGGTAACTCAAAGCTTCTTCCGGTGTACACGACTACCTACAACGTACTATGATCTATTAGACGAGCGGGTCGTGCCTTGACATAGTATTAATTAGTGCCTTTGAGTTACGTTTCATAGTGTCTTCATTATTATTCCAAGTTATATAATTATTTGTTAAAATAATAAATATTTTAACTTAAATTATATTCATTAAATTTTGGAATAATAGTTAAAATAATATATTTTAACTTGTTACTTCTCAAGTATTTATACATGTATTTCCTTCCCAAGGATGGGTGTATTTGTATTCGTATTCTTATACTTGTATATTTTTGCCATGTACAAGTGTCGTATTCCGGAGTGTATTTATACGTACGAAAATACGTATTTCTTGTAATTATTAAGTATCCTTATACTTAATTTTGTATAAATTTTCCGGAATAATATCTTTAATAGAAATTCAATATATATTTCCAAAATATATATTTTAAGAAATATTTACTTAGAAAAATTATTAATAATTTTCCTTTGGCAAAAATATTTGTATTTTCATATATGTTACAAAAATAATATATTTTAACTTGGAAAATATATATAAACTTGATATACCTCCAAAAGTAATATATTTCATGTTTATTTCTCCAAAAGTAATATATTTCATGTTTATTTCTTCCAAAAATAATATATCTTCTCTTAATTCCAAGAAAATACATATATTTTTATTCACCAAAAATAATATGTTTTCTTCTTGTAAAAAACATGATATAAATTTGTAATAAGTGTGAAAATCATATTTTCACTCACTTGGTGTCCAAAATATTATTTACCAAAATATACTTGTGAATAAATTTTCCGGAATATTTTGTAAGTTATATTCCTTTGTTCGGTTTCTCCAATATTTTGGGTATTCTTTGTATATTTATCCCTTGGAATTTTGGTAATATTTTGGATTGTAACATTTGGTATTTTGATGAGTTATATTATTTCAAGTCCTAAAATAATATAACTAATACACATAATATACAAATAATCACACTCATGGTGACATCTAAATATATATTTTCCTAATTACATATTTAGTCACTTTTATTTATAAAATCCAGCCTCCAATATGTATAATTTTTGTAACAAAAATTATGACAAACTTTATGTAAAAGTTCATGGTTTGAAATACACTTTTAAATATTTGTTTAGAAATATTCCTCTAAGTGTTTAATTTTTAGAAAAATTTTGCCATAGTTTCCCCTAAAAATGGAGGTTTCCATAACTTGAAGGCATATCATTTTCTTTTGTAAATCAACACAATCAATCATCAATCAACAATGAACAATCTACACTTACCGATTTTGCCAAAAAACAAGCATAAATTACCACTTCATGAACTTGAAAATTTATAAAAATGTGTAGCAACTTACTATTGTATTTAGTAAGTCTTGTTACCCTTTAAAGTGTGGTTGATTCTTTAAAAACATCATTTTTGAAGAATCTAGATCTTTACAACTTATAATCATATTTTCCAAAAATGTTTCTTCTTGGATTTTTCTTGTTACACATATGTTTCTACACTTGTTTAACCTCTAAAAACATGGTTGATTCCTTTAAGAACCAAGATTTAGTAAACCTTGTATTTTTAACTTGGTTTCTTGAAAAATCATCCTTGAAATCTTAGATCTACAAGACTTACATCTAATTTTAATCCTCATTTTACAAGAAAACAATATATTCTTTCAAGTTCATGTTTTTTATGAGGATGATCTATTACTATTTAACACTTTCATCCTCTCATCTTGCTAGATTATGTTTTTAATCATGATCTAGCAAGATCATATGATGATCTACATCATTTTCATAAGTAAATAACAATCAACAAGTATAACAACACATAAACAACATGATTTCTTCATGATTTAAGCTTATGTTCATGTTTCATTCTCTTGATTCTTAGTGTCCTTCAAGATTAACATTATGTATCATTCTTTAACCACTTATATAAGATGTAAAATGAAGAGATTAGTGTTCTTACCACTAGCTCAAGGCTAGGGATGATCAAGAGAAGAAAAGAAGAGGATAAAAGTAAATGGTGAAGGTCCTTGAACTTCTGAAAGCTCCTAGCTTCCTTGTGCACCTTCTAACACCTTTGTATGTGCTTGGAATTAGATGAAGATGATTGAATGATGGTGATGGTGGTGTTGTTGTTTTCGGCCGAACCCAAGAAGAAAAGGAGAAGAAAAGTGTGGTGTTGTGTGATGTAAAAGTTATGAGAGTTATGAACTTAAGGTCATACTTATAATCCTCAAAAACACATCTTCCATTGGTTTAAATGTTTAACAAAGAGAAAGCAAGATCTAATATTTAATCAAAAGAAAATCACAAGGTGGGGGCCATGTTGGGCCGTCCACTAGGTGGGGGGGGGTGTGACATATGTGCTTGTGTAACCATTGTACAAACTCTGAACACTTCAATATCAATAAAACTATGTGTTTTGATCCCAATGTTTGTTATTTATGTTTGACATTTTGCACATTTTGATTTTTGACCGATTTTAAACTCTATATCGCTTTCTGGAAAGTTATACGCAAACTTATGCGTAAACGTAATCAGTTTAACGCGAAAAACACTCAAGAATAGCAACATAAGCTTAACATACCTTAAATAACCTTTACATAACATAGAAATAAGTTTTGAAGGGTTTGGTATGGCAAAAACAAGTTTATTCACTCTCAGGGACTATTTGCGTCAAACTGCAAAAGTCTGCCGTTTCGTATGGCAACTTACAGTCCGGGACATGATAATAAGCTAAACATACCACAAATAACCTAAAAATAGCTTAGAAATTAGCTTTGAGTGGTTCGGTGTGCGAAAATACGCTTATTTGATCTTACAGGGACTAAAAGTGTCAAAAACGGCGTAAGTTTGCATTTACGTGCATATCTTACGTTCTGACCACATCTGGACATCCAAAATTTTTGTAGACACTAAAATATATTTTTTAGTGATCGGAATGCAAAAATACCATTCGTCGCTTAATTTGGATCGTTTTCGCGTCCGTTCGAGTTTCGTCGTAATTAACCGAACAACGAGACCGTACGATCAAACGAGCCGACATCCGAGATTTTTCCAAGCATATTTTGAGTCCCCTATACTTTAACGACCTTGTAGAGCCTTGAAAATGGCTTGACGGGGTTTAAAAGTGCAAAAAATGAGCTTAATCAAGTGCAGGGACCAAATGTACAACTTTTGAAACTGTTGCTAAAACGACCAGAGGTCGTGGGCGGCGTAAGGCCAGTCCCATCTCTTACACGGGGTGTGAGAGCATGCCCAGTAACAGAATGTTCATTTCAGCAAACTGTTTGTTAATCCAGGGGCTGTTCTTGCAAAATCTTTGTGTGATGACCAAGTTAACACCTCTCCAAGTATATTAGTTGTCATTAGACACATGTAGGGCCATGATTTAATGCTTGGAGGTTACACAAATACATGGAATGATCTTGTGAACTCTCCTCAAGTATAAATAGCATGGCCATCTTCTTGTTTCATTGCTCATTTCAATCTTTGGAACTCTAAGTGGAGGAATCCCTGCAAAGGAGCCACCTACCTGAGTTCTAAGATCATCCTTCTAGCCTTTATACACCAAGTATGTATTCTTTCATGGCTTAGTAGTGATTTTCAGCTTTGTAGAGCTGAAAGTCAAACTGTTTGACCAACAGTTTGACTTTCGGTTTTGACCATCAACTGGTCAAGTCAAAGTTCAATTGAACTTTGCAACGTGATTATAATCACGATGGTTATAATCCTTAGCGATTATACCTACTGATTACCACGTTAACTAGGCGTAGTGACGAGTCAAAGTTTCGGTCAAAATGCGTTTTAGCCCGCATTTTGCAACGGAACTACTTTAGGTATCAAAACACTTTGTTTTGATACCAAATCAGTTTTCTAATTTAGTTAAACATGTTTTGACATGTTTAACTCGTCACTACTAGTTTAGTGCTTGTTTAGGGTCATAAGTTAAGCGGTCTAGACAACCGCTTAGACTTTCGAACCCGACCCGTTTGGCCGATCATTAGGATCCGACTAAGCTTATTTAGTGATCATAGTTGCATAGGGAATAACCTACTGAGGTTATACCTTATGATCACTTAGGTTGGTTAGTTATTTGTTAAGTAGATTATATGCCCATAGGAAATGACTAAAATGCGCTTTTGAGGCATAAATCCATATTTTGCATATGTGATCAACTTTTTGACATATAATATGATTTAGTAACATTTTTAGGCATAATTGGGCATGTAAGACTTGACATAGCACATAGTTAACCATCCGACCTTAGTTTTACGCAAACGACGCGTTATAGTGGCTTATACTACCATAACGGGTCGAAACGGGTCAAAAGCACTTAGGTAGACTTCCAAATCAGAATGTTAGCTCTATCAAATCATGCCATATGAGTTCAAATACACATTTGATTTATAGAACATCATTCTATCCTATCTCCCGATTTAGGATCCGTTTATTAACGTAGTTACCTACATTAGGTACCTTGTTGATTCCGTGATCTTGGAGCTTTATTTGGTCTTATTATCAAGAGTAATAAGCAATTCCAAGTGAGTACATAGTCCCCTCTTTTACCGCTTTCAAATACTTTGGGGTGATACATATGTGCATACTTGTTACTTTCGTGCTTTCCATTGCTTTTATGACATAAACATGCTAGTTTCACCTAGTATACATATAGTACATGATTTCCCATTGTGTTTTGCTATGTATGTTTACTTAGCATGCTAGCACATTAATTTCATAAACATTTTTTCTATGTATGTTTACTTAGCATGCTAGCACATTGATTTCATAAACATTTCTGCTATGTATGTGTACTTAGCATGCTAGCACATTGATTTCATGAACATTTCTACTATATATGTTTACTTTGTGTTTTGGTCAAAAATTACCTAAGCAATTAAGTGATCAAATTAGTTAAGTGAGGTAGTGTGCTAAAATTATGTGTAAAAAATATGTTAACCAAGTTAGATATGGAAACAGTTTCAGGATACGGCTCAGGATATAAAGCTGTATCTATGATCAAACAATGAGCGAAAATGTAAAGGTTGACACGTGATGTACGAGGAAAGCCCTTGATCAATCTAGATCGCCGGCATAAAACCTCGGGAGCTGACAATCGCAGCTGCCTTGTTCTTCTATTGCTTCAAATATCGGGATACAGTGCAGGATGTGGTGTGGATCGACTATGTGTTACAATGTAATTTGAATACAAGTGTTGTGTGTAGTGTTTGCGATGAGCTAGAGAGAAAGTGTTTGAAAATGTGTAAGTTGAGTGCCTTAATCTGATCCGCCCCCATCTATTTATAGTAAAACAAATGTAACTAACTATCCTACATAACCGGGATCCAACGAATATTCCTTAGTGGAACGTTGGAGACCTGGTCTTTCGGGCTCAACGTCTCTCCTTTAACAAATACGCCCGAGTCTTGAGGAGATGGAGTCCACTTGACCGTTGGCAAGTCCCAGTCTTTAACCTGCACGTGATTAATTCGATATACCTCAGGATATCACCCAGGATGTTAGCAATATCCCCGTCCAGTATCCTGATCATATAGAAACAATAAAAAGCAGGATATTAGTCAGCATGCAAACTCAGAAAATGGCCCATAACAATTGTCCCCAAATATATCGGTTGGTATACCAATCCAACGGATATATTTGAAAAACTTTATCTCGTCGACCGAGGCAATTAAAATGAAACGATGGTTGAAGTGACATTGTGCCATTTTCAATGCAATATTTACTCTTTACCCCCCTATATTCAGCCTATAATTAGCCGAATCATTTCTGCTTATTATCATCATTCTTCAAGCGATTTTCAGGTAACCACTTTTCTCTTCATCCTCTATCCTTCTTTCTTGAGTTTCTTTTAGTTTGCCCAACACCCTTCATGGCATCACGAATAAGATCTCGATCGGACGGACCGGCCTCAACCCTCGTAAGCCAAAACCTCATCCGTGATCCAGCAAAGGAAATCTGCTGCTTCAACAACGCCGACATCGCTGCTCTTAAAGATTCCGGCGCCTTCCCCACCGGAACAGTCTTTCGCCCTTTTGATCGGGAAGCCCGATCAGATGCATCATCTGACGAGTGGGTTTGTTTCTTCGCCTACCCTTTTTCTCTTGGACTCCGGTATCCATTTCCACCCTTTATCTCTCGCTTTTTTGACCTCACCGGCCTTAGCTATGCCCAGACTATGCCAATGGTCTGGCAAGTTTTGATAGTGCTGGATCAAATCAAGTCTCGTCATTTTCCTGACCTGTGTATTGAAGACCTCCCTATAGCATACCGGTTGAGATCCCATGGCGATCACCGTTTTCTTCTGTTTTCTACCTCCAAGAACCCTTTGGTTCTTAAGGCTACCAAGAACGAGGATCGATGGCGACGAAAATTCTTTTTCGTAAAAAGAGACTCTATTGATAAGGGTTTCGATCTGCCGGTTAAATGGTTAACCAAGGGTAGGATTTAGGGTTTTAGGAATATCCCCAATTATATCTTCAAACTATATCCCAGACTTATATCCTGATGTTTTTATGCAGCGAACTTCAAAGATTTAGTGCCTCCCAGTGCAGAATCCGAATCCAAGATCAAGGAAATCTACCGACTTCCTGCCAGTGAAAGAACTTTCTCCCTGTCTCTCATAGATTCAAGCCAGAAATCAAGCTCAGAGATGTCTGGTAAGCACATTCTCAGCAATTATACATATATTTTAAATCAATTATTTTTCAAAAGTATGATGAGTTTAAGAATATCTTCCCTTGTGCAGTACCAGTTGTCAACCTTGAAGGTTTCCAACTTGACGAGTTGGATTGCTACTCCAGCCTTGCACCCATCAAACAAGAATCCAAGCCAAAGTCGTCTGCTACACCAAAGCCTACCTCTTCAAGGACTGTTTCTGCTTCCAAAGCCCCTCCGGCATCCAGGACCCGGGCATCTAGCTCTCGGAAGAGAAAGGAGACGGACTCTCCAGCTGTTTCTGAGATATTCTCTCTCGAGAATCATGGGTTTAACGAAGCCACCTCATTCCTCAAACAGGTAAAATTTTCCTTTCGATATCCTGCACAAGTATGTTAGTCCTTACCCTGCTTATTTTTACACCAATACCTGTATCCTTATCGATAGGTCTTGGAACATCTTATGCACTTGTATGAAGACGCCTGCGGGCTTAACAAGATGTTGGAGATCAAGCTGGAGAAAGCTGAAGCTACCATAGCTGATCAAGGAACCATTGCGGCTGCCAAATCCCAGCATTACGAAGACAAATACAAGGAAATGATCCAGGAACACCAAGCTACCCTCCATAAAGCCAACGAGGATGCCCAAGCCAAACTAGATGCCGCCCTTCTCCAATACCAGTAGAATATGAGTTCATATCGGGATAGCCTCAAAGCATCCGTGGTCCTCTCTCTTCTCCAAGCCAGGATAAGGATGGCTTATGAGGCCAGGGATTTGGGTTTCGAATGCCCCTCCTGGAACATAAAGACTTGGGAAGCAAAACTAAAGGATCTCGGAGGTCATCCCGTTGCTCATCCTGCAAAGCATGCTGGTGAAGTGCCTTCTAAGGCGGCAGATGGAGTGGCCAATGCTGATGATGGTGATGCCGAGAAGAATCCTGAGGCCAATGCTGGTGCAGATGCTGGGAAGGAGGCTGTTGATCAAGAAGGTGCCGCTTCTTAAGTGGCGAAGTGGGCGATGATGGATATACGTGCCAAGGCCGGAGCCCACTTTTAAATTTCGTGGTTGTGATTGTGTAAACAATTTACTTTTCCTGTCTTCGAACAATTTATACTTCCTGCATTAGAATAATATGATGACCAAAGGTGGATGGGTCCTAGGTTTTAGGATGAAGCCCTTGGTCATCGATTAGTATAACTTGTTTTGAATGTGGTAACGGTTGTAGGTGGACAGGTCCTGTTTTGAGATAGATCCTCCAACCGTTACACAAGTATGGTAGAAACTAATTGTGCTTTTGGTGGATGGGCCTCGGTTTGAGGTGAATCCAAAAGCATAACTTTTGACATGTTAATAATATAACTATCTCTTAACTTATTTGTTATTGCCTTGCATTACTTAATGTACCTTTTAACTTTGCAAAAATTTCGTATTGTTATCTTATGAAAGTATCCTGATCAATATGCTCAGCGATATATTATAAAAACTCTTTATTGGAGAGGACTTCCAAACATTCGTTCAACTTTGTAGAAAGCTCTTTAAAGAGTGAAAAACAATCCATCTTTCCAAAACCTGTTTTGATACTACTTAAATGATCAAAGTTTCAAACTAGTATTAGTTTCAAATATCTTAACCAAATATCCTGAAAAGTATTTAAAAACATATTTTGAGAATATATCAGGATATTTAACCTTTTACCAAACATAGTATTATCAAAAATTTAAACATTGTTTATAAAGGAAAGATCATACCAGGAATAGGGTATAACCCTATCATCAAACCTCAATCCCTTTGCAACTTTTCCAATGAAGATGTCCCCTGTCTGAGACACTTTGTGCATTAGTTCCGAGCCTTATCCTTTGAGCTTTACATTATTGCTTTAGTGGGAATGTCCCCTGTGTACAATGTCTTCAAATACTTAGAAATCTTCTGGATATCAGTTTCCATTGCATAGGCAATTTTTCATGTCACAGGGGTAAAACCCAAAAATGTTTTGGAAATAAATTTCTCGTATCCTGGGGAAAATCCCAAATTTTCGTGCGCTACAGGCGGGAGTGTATAAACTCCAAGACGTAGAAAGGTGAAAACCTTTAAACCTTAGAGAGTATGAAAATACCCTTTCATGAGAGAGGGTGATCAATCCTCATATACCTTTAGGATTCAGGATATAGCCAACAGTAACGAAATTGTCAGCCACTTTTACATGGACTGGTCCCGCCACCTTGAACTATCCCTGAATAACTTGCGCTCCAGGCGAAGTGTTTAAACCCAATTCGGAAGAAAGGTGAATACCTTTAAACCTGTGAAGGGATCATGATCCCTTGTACGTGAGAGAGGGGGCCAATCCTCTAATCTTCTGAAGTATCCTGAGTGAGCATCCTGGAGCTATATCCCGAAGCATATACTGCAAAACATCCTTACACTAAGGTGGGTGTTAGCTTGGCTAACACCCCCCCGATGCTTAAGTTAGTATTGGGTTTCAAAGAATAAATTAAACCAAACATATTTAAAAAAGATAGAATTCATACCATCTGGAGTTAGAAATTAAATTCTAAACTCATTTGAAATAAAGCTTAAGGTGTATAGCATTCCAAGATCTCGGTAGCATATCCCCTTTCATATTCTTGAGTCTATATGCTCCTTTCCCTGCTTCTGATTCAACTTCATATGGTCCTTCCCATTTTGGAGCTAGCTTGCCATCGGCAGGATTAGTGGTATTCTGAAAAGCCTTTCTTAACACCCAATCTCCAACCTTAAATCTTCTGGTCCTAATATTCTTGTTATATGCTCTGGATATTCTTTGTTGATATGCGGATCCTTAGCCTTGCTGCATCCCTCTTTTCATCTATAGTATCCAAATCCTGACACAAGGCTTGAGGATTCAGTTCAGGATCCCGTAGGGTAGATCTTGCAGTAGGTATTGCCATTTCTGTTGGAATCATTGCTTCTGCTCCAAATACCAAGGAAAATGGGGTTTGGCTTGTCGCATTCTTTACCGTTGTCCTATCAGCCCACAAAACAAAGGGTAATTCTTCTGCCCATCTTCCTTTTTTGGCTCCAAGTCTCTTCTTTAAGTTATTGACAATTATCTTGTTTGAGGATTCTGCTTGTCCATTCGCTTGAGGATGTACCGGAGTAGTTGTTATCATTTTGATTCCCCAACTCTTGCAAAAATCAGTAGTTCTCTTGCTTATAAACTGAGAACCATTGTCACAGATTATCTCGGCTGGTACTCCGAATCTGGTCAGGATATTTCTCTTTATGAAGGATACTACTTCTTGATCTCTAACTTGAACAAATGCTTCTGCTTCAACCCACTTGGAGAAATAATCCGTCATTGCCAACATGAAAACTTTTCCTCCTGGAGCCTTTGGAAGCTTTCCCACTATATCCATACCCCACTTCATAAACGGCCAAGGGGAAACAATAGGATACAGTGGTTCAGCAGGTTGATGTAATATGTTACTATGTCTTTGACATGCGTCACATTTTCGAGCATATTCTGTGGCATCTTTTCTCATTGTTGGCCAATAATATCCTGTCCTTAATACTTTTGAGAATAACGACCTGCCCCCAGTATGGTTACCACAATCCCCTTCATGTATATCCTGAAGTACTTCTTTGGCTTCAGGATCCTCCAAGCACCTCAAATACGGTCCTGCAAGAGATTTCTTGTATAAAACATTATTTATAATAGTGAATCGTGATACCTTCATCCTAAATGCCTTAGGATTTTCATTTCCGGGGATGTGTCCTTCTTTGAGATATCTCATGATTGGAGCCGTCCAGGATTTAGGATCCTCTTTAGGATGCTCTGCTCCAGGATCCTGAATACCCGCTACTTCTTTATCCCGAGGATTCGTTGCAGGATATAAGATATGTAATATTGGTATTTGGGTTCCTTCTGGTATCCTGATCGATGATCCCAGATTTGCTAAGGCATCTGCTTCAGCATTATCCTCCCTTGGTACCTGTTCAAGTGTAAAAACATCGAAATATCCTGCTAATTTTTTGAGAATATCGAGGTATTCGATTAATTTCTCACCCTTGACTGCATAGGATCCATTAAAATGGTTAGTAATTAACAAGGAGTCAACATATACTTGCAAATTCTTGATACTCATATTCTTAGCCAATTCTAATCCTGCAATTAAAGCTTCATATTTTGCCTCATTAATAGTAGCAGGAAATTCACACCTAATAGCCTGGGGTAATAAGTCCCCCAGTGGCGATTTTAGTAGTATACCTAAACCTACACCTCTTACATTGGATGCACCATCAGTATATAATGTCCAGGATCCTGAAGATTCTCCTAACTGTTGAACTTCTAGGTCTACCTCGTCCTGAATGTCACTACTGAAATCAGCCACAAAGTCAGCTAAAGCCTGAGACTTTATGGCATTTCTAGGTTCATATACTAAATCATAAGCACTTAACTTTACTGACCACTTGGCCATCCTTCCTGACATCTCTGGTTTCCTAAGCACATTTTTGACAGGATAATTCGTTTTAACATGGATCCTATGTGTCTCAAAATAATGTCTAAGCTTTGTCGATGCCATGACTAGAGCTAATATCAGTTTTTCTAAATGAGAATACCTAGTTTCAGCATCTAACAAACTTTTACTAACATAATAAACAGGATATTGCTGACCTTCATGGTCTTTTATAAGAACGGCACTTACAACATTCCCTGATACAGCGAGGTATAGGGATAGTGGTTCACCATTTTCAGGCTTCATCAATAGAGGTGCAGTTGAGAGATATCGCTTCAAATCCTGCAAAGCTGCTTCATGCTTTGCTCCCCATTCAAATTTCTTATTCTTCCTGAGGATATCATAGAATTCCTTGCATTTTTCCGAGGATCTTGAAATAAATCTATTCAAAGCTGCTACTCGGCCTGTTAACCGTTGTACGTCCTTCATATTCGAGGGTGATTTTATATCCAGGATAGCTTTAATCTGCTCCGGGCTTGCCTCTATCCCCCTTTTCGTCACCATATATCCAAGAAACTTTCCTGCCCCCACTCCGAAATGGCACTTAGCAGGATTCAGCTTCATGTTATACTGATCCAGGATATCAAATGCTCCCTTGATATCCTGGTGGTGATCCTCAGCCTTTTTAGATTTCACCACCATATCGTCAATATATACCTCCATGGTGTCCCCCAGCTTATCTTTGAACATCATGTTTACTAATCTCTGGTATGTTGCACCTGCATTTTTCAAACCGAAAGGCATAGCAGTATAGCAATATATACCTGTTGGTGTCATGAAAGCAGTATCCTCCTGGTCCGAAGGCTCCATTTGAATCTGCTGAAATCCTGAGGATGCGTCCATGAACGTTAACATTTCATGTCCAGCAGTAGCATCCACAATTGCATCGATATGAGGGAGAGGAAATGGGTCTTTAGGACAAGCCTTGTTCAAGTCCGTGTAGTCTACACAGACTCTCCATTTCCCGTTTTTCTTCTGTACCACAACTACGTTTGCTAGCCATCTTGGAAACTTGACTTCTCTGATCATCCTGGACTTCAACAATCTTTCAACTTCCTCTTGGATAATCGCATTCCGCTCAGGAGCAAATTTTCTTCTTTTTTGCTGAACAGGCTTGAATGATTTGTCAATTCCAAGCTTGTGAGTGATAATGTCTTTGGATATGCCTGTCATATCCTCATGCTTCCATGCAAACGTTGACATCCTGCATTTCAAAAAGTTAGTTAACTGCTCTTCAATATCCTGAGGGATATTGGTTCCTACGAGCACTGAGATATCAGGATTATCCTAATCCAGGATAATTTTCTTCACATCCTGCTCCGAATCCTCCACGATATCCTGGGCCCGCATCTTTAATTGCTATGCTGTACTAGGCTTAGTTGAGGATTTCATTGAGGATGAGTAGCATTCTTTCGCTTCCTGCTGATCACTTTCAACCTTGACAACTCCCCAAGGGGTAGGGATCTTGATGCATTGGTGATATGTTGATGGCACAGCCTTCATATCGTGAATCCATGGTCTTCCCAGTATGATGTTATAGAAGGATAAGGAGTCCATGATGCAGAAGCGTTGTATCGAGTTGGCCCCTTCAACATATACTGGTAACTTTATCTCCCCTACGGTATTCCTAGCTTCTCCACTGAAACCAACGAGCACAGTGGACTTCGAAGTAATGTCCATCGGAGATACATTCATCCTCTTCAATGTTTCCAGCTGAATTATATTGACAGAACTACCGTTGTCTACCAGTATCCTGCGTACAAAATGGTTAGCCACATATAATGTTATTACCAAAGCATCATGGTGAGGATCCTGAACAGTATCCCTGTCATCACTATCAAAAGTGATCACTTTATCAGTTGTGAGGGTAGTCATCCTGACTGGTCTGTCTCCCCTCTCACTCTTAGCTTCCTTTGCATGTCTCTTGGCCGCCGAATACGAAGTTCCACAAATATCGGATCCTCCTGAAATAAAGTTAATTATCTTGGCGTCTGCTGGGGGTGATGCTGCTCGTTCAGGATCCTTCTCGGGATCCTGACCTTTATTCTTCTTTTTTCCCAGCAAGTCCTTCAGATACCCTTTGCTTAACATGTAACTTATTTCTTTCCTTAAAGCAATGCAATCCTCGGTCATATGTCCGAAGTCTTCGTGGAAGGCACACCATTTGGATTTATCCTTCCAATCAGCTTTCTGCTGGTTCTTTCGAGGCCACCTAGCTTTGTCCCCTAAACCCTGCATAGCATACATTAACTCAGGTATATTAACAGAAAAGCAGTATTCAGACAAGTTAGGATATTCTTCAGGATCCTCGTCTTCAACAGCATTCACTTTCTTGTTATCATTTCTGCCATATGGCTTGGAGCGATATGGCTTATATGAGGTTTCTGAATTCCTGTTAGTTGATTCATAGGTTGAGGTAGAATTCATCCTCTCCTGCATCTTCTTGTCATCTTCCAAATGGGTATATCTCAAAGCCCTGTTACGAGCTTCGTCGAGATTCCTGCAGGGATTCATTACAAGATCCTGATAAAACTGAGAATCCTTTTGTAACCCCATCTTAAAAGCTTGCACAGCTGTTGCAACATCAAGATGTGGGATATCCAAGGATTCTCGACTGAATTTGTTCACATAATCCCTCAAGGATTCCTGAGGCCCTTGAGTTATCCTGTAAAGATCACTGGTTAGTTTCTCAAAACTCCGACTACAAGAAAATTGACTGTTAAATAAATTAACCAAATGAGCAAACGAAGTAATTGAGTGAGGAGGGACGTTTAACAGCCATTTTAAGGCTGATCTTGTCAGGGTAGAACCAAATCCCTTGCATAAGCATGCTTCCTTGAGATCTGGAGGGATAGGATTGATTTCCATCCGTTCCCTATACTGGGCAATATGCTCCTCAGGATCCGTAGTTCCGTCAAACAGTTTCATGTTGGGCGTCTGGAATCTTTTTGGTATTTTAGCATCACAGACAGGATATGCAAAGCGAGATATCCTGTGGCTGTCTTGGGATACTTCCGGAATTGGCTGGACCACTCCAGGTACACTGGATATCATGTCCTTCAATTTTTGGAGCTCCCGGGTAAATGTTGACGTCATACCTGCATCCTGCAAAGAGCCATTGTTGTTAGTAGCAAGAATGTTATTATTTGACATATTACCGGTCTGAGGATTTTGGCCATATCCTGAAGCATATCCTGAACTCCTCACAGTCGACATCCTGACCGAAGAGGGTATCTCAGGGGTATGATTCTGAGAATGGCTTGGGACGATATTCCCCCTGTTATCCTCAGTGTAAACTGCGGAATTGAAGTTCAAAGCCCTGGGCTGTATTGGAGTGACAGTTTCTTTAGCAGGTCTGCTCGAGCTAGCTTTTAAGAGTTGTATTTCTCTTAACAGCATTTGGTTAGACTCCTGTTGCTGCCTCATTTGTTCCTGCACACTTCCAAATAAAGTCAGAATTTCATCATTAGAGGCTAAAATAACATCTTGAGATTGTGAAGAAAATGGCATCCTTGGAGGAGGTGGTGGAAGCACCGAACCGGTAGTAGCAGAGGTTGCAGCAGACATAGTAGAGGAGCTCATGTTTGATCTTGAGGCCATTGTAAACAACGTGGCGAAAAGTTTTGAAAATAGAAACCGATTAACGATTTCACAAAGATTTTTAGTAAAAGTAGCACCACTTGCCCCACGGTGGGCGCCAAATTGTTTTGGTCAAAAATTACCTAAGCAATTAAGTGATCAAATTAGTTAAGTGAGGTAGTGTGCTAAAATTATGTGTAAAAAATATGTTAACCAAGTTAGATATGAAAACAGTTTCAGGATACGGCTCAGGATATAAAGCTGTATCTATGATCAAACAATGAGCGAAAATGTAAAGGTTGACACGTGATGTACGAGGAAAGCCCTTGATCAATCTAGATCGCCGGCATAAAACCTCGGGAGCTGACAATCGCAGCTGCCTTGTTCTTCTATTGCTTCAAATATCGGGATACAGTGCAGGATGTGGTGCGGGTCGACTATGTGTTACAATGTAATTTGAATACAAGTGTTGTGTGTAGTGTTTGCGATGAGCTAGAGAGAAAGTGTTTGAAAATGTGTAAGTTGAGTGCCTTAATCTAATCCGCCCCCATCTATTTATAGTAAAACAAATGTAACTAACTATCCTACATAACCGGGATCCAACGAATATTCCTTAGTGAAACGTTGGAGACCTGGTCTTTCGGGCTCAACGTCTCTCCTTTAACAAATACGCCCGAGTCTTGAGGAGACGGAGTCCACTTGACCGTTGGCAAGTCCCAGTCTTTAACCTGCACGTGATTAATTCGATATACCTCAGGATATCACCCAGGATGTTAGCAATATCCCCGTCCAGTATCCTGATCATATATAAACAATAAAAAGCAGGATATTAGTCAGCATGCATACTCAGAAAATGGCCCATAACACTTAGCATACCTAGTACATGGTTTTCACATGCTACATTGGTTATGACATTTGGTGTGTTTAATCGGGACAATAATACATTCATTAACATTAATCACGCCGCTCAATAGTATGTAATGGTACCATAGGACTTGACAAATCCCGTTTACGACTTCCTAGGTTTGTTTAGAAATTGGGAATGACGGAATCCGATATACATAATTTAGATAAACCTTTAATTTGTTTAAGGGTTTGTCACCACAGTCGCAAGGCTTGAATGTATGCGATTAACATTACTGCATAAATGTTTGTAATCATAAGGCATTGTTTTCTGCAAAACATAACATTGATTTAAACTTAGGTTTATTCAGAGACTTTGTTTTGTACATTTTCCTACGGGGTTAAGTAAATTCTTTTATTCACCGTACATGACATTTGTTTTCACATAAACATTATCATATAGTTTGAGTATATACTTTCTACTTGCTATACATGGCATTTGGTTATACATGGCACAGTTTACACATGACATTAAACATGGTTTACACATAAACATTTTGACATTGGTTTTAAACAAGACACTTTGGTTGATTATTGATAGGTGACTTATATAACGAGGCTATGTGTTATATGATAAAAGCATGGTGGATACGCCGCTGACACTTCTTATATATAAGTGCTTTTATTATATTACACGTAGTAGCGTTATCTAAGCCATTTTGACAGGAACAAAAACATGATACATTTTATACAAAAACACGACATTGTTTTACAAATCACATATTTTATACAAATTCATTTCCACTTGGTTATTTATTTAACCATGCATATTTCTTTTATAGCATATGATTTCTTATCGATTTTCACATGCTTTTATAAAAGAAAACATTTTACAAGGTTCATGACTACTTTTGTTAAATACTTCTTTTAACTACGAGTCATGAATCCTGCATAAACAAAACCTATGTATCTCACAGGCATTTTTATGCTGACGTACCTATTTTCGCATGTGTTTCAGGTGCTATGCATGATGATGTTTATGCTACACTTAGGCGGACTTGGGCCTTAGTGACTTAAAAGACAATTAGTTATGTTATGTTTATCTTAATTTCCAAGACAATGTAAACTTAATCTTAATAATACAAAACTTTAATTACCATGGCTGTCGCACCACTCCCCGACGTTTTCGCCGTGGTTTGTTGTTTTACGCGGTCGGGATGTGACAGCGGGTATGTAGGCTAGGGTTTAACCATATAGTTAGTTAATAGTTAGATTTCAAGTGTTTAGTTAGATGTTTAGTTACCATAACTAGCTTGGTAATGTTAAAACAGTGCTTCTAGTGTAAATTTGGTGTTTCGGGTAGTGTCCGGTTGTTCGGTTGGTTACCGGTCCGTTAAGGTGCTAACTATGCAGTTTAGTATGCTTTATGTACCCTTTTGTGACACTTTTGATTCCCGACACTTAGAAAAGCATTCAGGACCATTTAACCACATTTCTGCATGATATTTGACTGTTTAAATGTTGAATTTGCTAATTTTCTGCAGAATTCTGCAGTTTAGGTGAGTTTTAGGCCCTTTCCGGCACTTAAACTATCCCTAGGAAGGCAGTTTTGTGATCCTTACTTTCCTACACACTATACTAGTGTAATACTTGGTTTCTGGCTCATTCTGTGTTTCAACACATTGTATGTCTATGTACTGAACTCCGTCAGCATTTTCCTGATTTGTCTGATAACTGTGCTTACTGTGTTTAGTTCATCAATTGAGTCAATAAAGTTCTCATGCAATAATGATATTTCATTTGCAAATATGTGATGCACACGTATGTATAATGAAATAATCAGCAAGCAGTTCAAGTCATTAATTGAAATGCAGCACAATCATTAAGCACTAATCATGATTTAATAGTTGTACGGATACCGGGAATTTTGACTGTTGTCACAATAAATCAAGTGCAGTTCTAAAGAAGATTCCTAAGTGGAACACACCTAAAGTCGAGCCTTCATATGTTTGACTGAATGGTAGTTCATACCTGAGCTCTCAAGGTCTCGCACTAACCCAGAGTACAGATATCAATATAGTATATTCACCTGTAAGACTGAATCTAGGGAAGCTTGATACGGGAGTATATTCTGACCTGGGACATGCGAATAAGTTAAGTTCTTAAAACACTAATCTCGTATCTCGAATTAGTTGAAGTTTGTGTGAAAATCTAAGTGGATCAGTATACTGACAATCTAAGTGAATCGTTTAGAACTTAAAGTCTATAAAAGGTCAACGGTGCTAGTGATTTGTTATAAACTGATATGATCCTCTGACACGAACTCAAACAAAAATATTGTCTGTAAATATTTTTTTACTGCTTCTTGTTAAAGAAAAATCACAAAAATATTTTTAGTGTGTTTTAGCATAAACTTTGAAAAATTCAAAAAGATTATGTTTCTACTTTATTTTCGACAACCGATGTCTGAAAGCTGATTTTCAAAATCTAAGTATGCTGAACATGTCTCAAAAAATAAACAAGTTCATTAATTTGAAACTTGAAGTTTTTAATTGAAAATTTCAAAAACAGTTTGTGAAATCTCCAAGGTCATGAATTTGGACTTGGATGATAATCAGTGAGGATTTTGGATGCTTAATTGTTAAATATAGAGTTATTTGATAGGGGGAGAGAGTCAGGTAATTTGTTCCTACTATAGAGCTAGGTTACAAATCCTGGGTGATTCTAAAAAGCTTTAATTGTTAAATATTTGTGTTTAGAGCTAGGTTCTCGATCTTGAATCTAAATTGTCAAATATTTACAAGTGGTTTGCAATTTTTAAGATTTTCAGATGATAAGCCAGATTACTATCATGATAGCTGAGGCTAAGGGGGTGTTGGTCCATGCTTTCAAACCCAGAAAGAACAGATGATAAGGAAAGCCAAAACTGGTTCAGAACAATTGATCATCATAAGCAGAGCTTGTACTAGACTTTCCCCTTGACAATGGTTTACTAACACCTGATAGACTCCAAGCACTGATCAGCACAACAACTGTCAGCCAAAGACCTGATCTGATGTAAAGACTGAAGCTCTATCTACTGATGTCTCCCAAGCACTGTTGAAAACCAAAGCACTGCCCATTCAAAGAACTGATCATACTTTGAAGAAAGCGCTGATGCTCAACATCAGTGCTTAGACTACAACAGTGGACTGAAGAATCAGTGGTTTATGTAACCAGTGTCTATGTTATCAACGTTTATGTAATCAGTGGTTGTATGTAACAGTGTTTAGAGTTTGTTAGGAGGTTAGATGTCACTTTCATGGTGATGTCAGCAAAGATGCTCAATGGTTTGTCTGTACTATAAATAGAACAGTACTATGTACTGTTCCATTAGCTCTTTTCTTCACAAGTCATCTTGTATGAACAAATCACTGAGCTCAGGCTGAGGGGGAGTCTTGTGCATGCATGCAATTGTTTTGATTATTGTAATTTGATACAATCATTCGATTCAATGGAAAACATGTTTGCTTAAACTTTTCTTCCGTGATTGTGGTTATAAAGTTTGCTTGTTATTTCCGCTGCAATTACTACATCTCTGTTCTACCATTTTACATCAATTTAATTCAAACAAACACAATCTAAAGAAACTCAGATCCTAACAATTGGTATCAGAGCTTGGACAGTCAAAATTCGATCTAACAATCAATTTGACGTAAAAGTTCAGCTCAGATTTATTGATACTCAAAATTTTTCGTATCAGTTGATAAAAACAGAGTAAAAAGGTAATCACGTACAAAGTTGATTATTCTAAAAACTTGTGTAAAAATCAACCAAGATGGCATCACAATCACACGACCCTCACAACACAGGGACTCTTTTCAAACCACCGATGCTTGTCAGATCCGAGTACAACATCAGGCAACGTTAGATGGGTCATGTCCTTGCACAACAAAATACCGACTGTTGGAAGTCAGTCATCTATGGACCACATGTTCCACATGTGCCTAGTACTGAAGATCCCAAAGGCTTTATGCCTAAAAGCCCTGAAAACTACTCAGAACAAGATTTTCAAAAAAATTGAATTAGATGCAAAGGCTTTTAGCATAGTAGCCTCAGCTCTTCCAAATGACATTTATGCTGGACTGTTACACTGTAACAGTGCCAAAGAGCTGTGGGATGCTCTAAAAGAACAGTTCGGTGGTACAGAAGAAGTGATAGAAAATAACAGGGAGGTTTTGAATCAACAGTATGAAACATTTTGCCATGTGAAAGGAGAATCACTAACACAGCAATTTGAACGTTTTAGTTGTCTCATTAGTGAATTGAAACTTGTTAATGTTGAATTTTCAAAATCAACTCTAAATAGTAGGTTTCTAAGGTCACTTCCTGGAAAATGGGACACATTGCTTTTGTAACCAGAAATTCAGTTGGATTCAAAGAGTTAACACTAACTCAACTTCATGGTCGACTCCTCACCTATGAGAGAGAGTTGAACCAGAAAAAGAAGTTACAAGAGTTAGGGAAGGTTGCTGATGACTACACATTTGGTAGCACATCACTTCTTGGTCAAGAGGAATCTGGTAGTAGTAAGGATCAGAGTTATGATCATTACATTCACATAACTGCTGGTGGAGCTTTTAACAACTCTGATTCTTAGTCAACTAACTATGCTTTTACATCTAGTAGTGAAAACCAGGTTTCTGACAACCTATCCTTTGAACTCAATGATCTTCAGCATTTTGATCCCACTGATTTAGAGGAAATGCACATATTGCATCAATTAGCACTGCTGAGTGTAAGAAGCAGCAAGTTTTATAAGAGAACAGGGAGAAAATTTCCAGGGTTACATGGGAATTTAAAAGTTGGGTTGGATAAATCAAAATTAAAGTGCTACAAGTGTAACATGCTAGGACACTTTGCTAGAGAGTGTAGAAGTAACCAAAACAGTGGACCAATCATAACACACCCTAGACCTAGACCTCAAAACACACAAAACACTATGCATTATTACCAAAATACCCCGGCTGCTCATGTAAACACTGCTCATTATGCACACCCTGTAACACCTGTTCCAGTGCAATATGTTCAAACCACTGTTCCTCAAATACAGTATGTCCAAGCCCCAATTCCTCAGGTCCAAGTGCAACAACCTGCATAACATGCTGCACAAACATCTGCTCCCGCAGAGGCCAGTCAGCAAAGCTTCTTTACCCAAGGCTTTGTTGATTGGAGTAGCATGCCTGATGAATTAACTGGTGAAAACTTTGCTCTATTTGCTAAGAATGATGCTTCTGTTGATAAAATCTGTTTTGTAGCATTAGAGTCAATAGCTGAAGGGTTGGAAACTAAAGAAGGAGAATCTAGTGTTGAAACAGTGGATGAGATTGCTGAAGTAGTGGTTACTGCTGTTGTTGGTGAACATCTGATGGAGAAAGACGTCAAACCACTGTTAGAGCCTCTTGCTGACCCTTGGTGTAAGGAAGAAGAGGAAGAGGAGAAAAAGGAGAACAAAGTGCTTGTGAAATTGTGTGTGATTGTGCCATGATGGCTGCAGCTAAGGTATCACCTCAGGTCTTGAAAAACCCATGTTCAGACAAATGCATCATAGCATTTGCTAATGTTAAAGAGGTGAATGAAAACCTTAGAGACAAGATTTTAAAAGATGAAATACAATTTGAAAAATCTGTTAAAGAACTGAAAAACAAATTGTTTGAAAAAGAAAGTGAAATTTGCAGCCTCAAGCATGAGCATAGCATAACCAAGGACCAACTCCAGGCTATGATAAAAAAATATCAAACCTGTAAAAAGGAGTTGGAATCCACCCAAATCACATGTGAAAAATGGGTGGAATCCTGCAAGCGTTATGAAGTTATGCTAGAGAAACAGATCAAAAGCAATGTAAAATTTGGCATAGGTTTCAGGAAAAATGACCAAGTTGAAAACACTGCTGTAAATGAGTCTGTTCAAAACACTGTTGAGATAATACCAACAAACAAGGATGGTCAAGAAATAAATATAACTGATAAAAATGGTAACAAAATCACTCTTGAAAAACCAGAGGGGTCCTCAACCTTTGAGGAGATTGAAAAATACCAATTCAAACCCACTTGGTCAGATGAGTGTGACATCCTTGAGAATTTTAAACCCATGGATTTTTCCATAGTTGATGGTGTGAAAGCACCAAAGGCCAAGGTAATTCCTCTTAAGGACATCCCAACAGTAGTTCAAAACTCTGTTGCAAAGGAGTCTGAAAAGAAGAAAAGGAGAGAAAAAGTTAAAAATTTGTTTTGTGACTTTTGTGAAAAGAAAAATCATTCAACAAAAGATTGTCTTCATTTAAAAGCCTATGATATTAACAAAACAAGCATCATTGAGCCTTTAAAAAGTTGCACCATCTGTGGAAAAACAAATCATATCACTCATGAGTGTGTGTACCTCAAAACCTTTGAGGTTAAAAGAAAAGAATACACTACAAAAACATCCATGAGCTCATCTAAACAAGCTGTCATGAAACAACCACCATTTGTATCTGTGTAAACAGCTGTTACAAAACAACTGAACAAAAACACTGCCCCAAGAGATGTGCAAGTGACAGATGCACCACCTGCCAACCAATTTCAAAGAGGAAAATGTCAACCCCCATACCAAAGGGTCCCACATGTTTATGAGGCCTACAAAAGGCCCCCTAAACCAAAAGTGAATAGGCATCCTTGTGGGTTTCAACATCTGAAAGGAAATGGTCTACAACAGTGGTTAGAGAAACAAGTTTCAAAAACTGTTCAATCTCCAGATCTAACCACTGTCCATATTCCTGGACTTGACTCTGACACTGTTGTGACCCCATCCAAAGCCTTATTGGCTTTGGATACCCTCATGAACTAATTATTTACTTGATGTGCAGGGAGCTTCTGCATGCTTAGATAGTCTTTGGAATTTGGATAGTGGAGGCTCCAGCACATGACTAGATGTAGAGCCCTACTCAATGAATTCAAAACTAATGGAGGGGGTGATATATCTTTTGGTAATAATGGTAAGGGAAAGGTGTTGGGGCCTGGAATAGTTCAGTCTGGAAAAGTCAAGTTTGAAAATGTCAATCTCATTGACAATCTAAAATTCAACCTCCTTAGTGTCTCACAAATGAGTGACAAAGGTTATGGGTCATTCTTTACTAAGGAGAGTTGCAAGATTGTTGGACCAGAAATGGTCAGAAAGATTGAAGAACTAATAAAAACTGGAAAAATTCAACTTGTTGCTCAAAGAAGTGGCAATGTTTATGTAGTTGATTTGTCAAAAGAGAGCCTTATGACTGTTGCCTGTCTGTTCTCAGCTGCCTCTAACAAAGAGACAGAACTATGGCACAGAAGACTGGGGCACACAAATCTCAAGACAATCACTGCTTTGTCAAAACAAGGCCTTGTAAGAGGTCTTCCACAAAAATTGTTCACTTGTCCTGAGCATTGTGTTTCCGGTTTAAAAGGCAAACAACATAAAAGCTCATTTAAGTCCATTGAAGAGTCCAAAACAACCAAGTGTTTACAAATGCTGCACATAGATTTGTTTGTCCCAGTAAAAATCATGAGCCTTAAAAAGAAAAGATACTGTTTGGTAATTGTAGATGATTTTTCTAGGTTTACATGGACTTATTTCTTACATTCTAAAGATGAGACTGCAGGCATTTTGCAAGACTTTGTCAAACAGGTTGAAAAGCAATTTGACTTGCTAGTAAAAGTCTTTAGGAGTGACAATGGCACAAAATTCAGAAATAGGGAGTTGGATGAGTTTTGTGTGTGAAAAGGGATTGTAAGGCAGTACAGCATCCCATGAACACTAGAGCAAAATGGGGTTGTGGAAAGGAAAACTAGAACCTTGATAGAAGCAGCCATAACCATGCTTGCAGATTCAGGTTTGCCATTAACTTTCTGGGCAGAGGCTGTAAACACTGCCCGCTATGTCCAGAACAGAGTTTTAATCAACCCCAGGCATCAAAAGACTGCCTATGAAATTCTGTATAAAATTAAAACACTGATCTCATACTTCAAAGTCTTTGGCTGCCCATGCTTCATTTTAAACTTAAAAGACACAATTTCAAAATTTGCAACCAAAGTAGATTGTGGTTATCATTTGGGATACTCTGTGACAACTGGCACCAAACCGGTAATTTCCGTACACTTTAATTATTATTTAATGACTGCAATTATGGGCTTTAATGTCAACATTATCTGATTTCATACTACACAAGTGAATTCATGCACGTTTTATACTACAAAATATTGCTTTATGCATAAACGAGAGCGTTGCGTCAGAAATACTAGTAAACTCACCGGTAAGACAAATTGTGTCAACATTCTGCAGAAAGTAGTTAGACAACAAAATTGAGGCCTAGGTGTAGGTCCAACAACAAGAATACATTAAAACCCAAGAGTGCATACAAGGGTTAACGTATAGATATTCCGGAAGCTAAAATAAGCACTAGAAAGCACCCGAAACGCACTTTAAGTGCAGAATTTCAGTAAATTCAGCTATAATCAGCATTATGACACTGACATATTATGCAGAAATTATGATTTATCATCCAGAATATTTCCCTAAGTGTCGGGAATCAAAAGGGTTACAAAAGGGTACATAAAAGACACTAAACGGTGCAATTTGGCACTTTAACGAACCAGTATTTAACCGAACAACCGGACATTACCCGGAACATCAAAATATTACTAGAATCATTGTTTTTATTTTCCTGAACTAGTTATGGTTCCCAAACATCCAAGCACCCACTAAAATATCTACCAACTAAATAACCTAACTAAATATTTAGCTTTAGACTATAAACTAACTATATGGATAATATTTACACTTAGACCCCCCCCCCCCATATCCTAATAAGAATCGGCCCACATGCCTAAATTGGGAGATCTTGTGAATTGTTTTATAGTTTATGCTTATACTATGGAAGACATTAAATCCAATGGTTAAACATATGTTTGGGGTTATAAGAACAATACACTAGATTACAATCCATCATAATCTCCAACACTTCTCAACACTTCATCTTCTTCTTCTTTCCCCCTTGGCTACGGCTCCAACCATACTCACACACACATCCATTTCAAGCTCCATATCAAGCATTCTATGGTGACTCCAAGGTGTAAGAAGCTAAGTTTGGAGGTGTGGAAACAACAGAATTGGAAGGACCTCTCTCTAGTGCTTTTATCCACTTGATCTTCATCATAGTTCTTCCCTAGCTTCAAGCTAGTAGTAAGCACCTTGAACACTCATATTTGCTCCTATTTTTAGTGGTTAAAAGACTTGTTATGATGATAATCTTAAAGAACACTAAGAAACACAAGAATGAAACATGGACATAAGCTCTAAATATAAAGAAATCATGTTGTTTTAGTGTTGATATACTTGTTGATTATTGTTTGTTTGTAGAAATGATGTAGATCCTCATATAATCTTGCTAGATCATGATTAAAAACATAATCTAGCAAGATGAGGGGATGGACATGTTAAAGGTTATGAACCATCCTCACAAAAAGTCATGAACTTGAATAAACATGATGTTTCTTGTAAAATGATGAACAAGTAAGTTTAAAGTCTTGTAAATCTAAATATTTCAAGTATGATTTACCAAGAAGCCAAGTTAAAAATACAAGTTTCACTAAACCTTGGTTCTTACATAAATAAGCATCATTTTTAGTGGTTAGCAAGGTAAAGAAACCCGTGTGTAACAAGAAAAATACATGAAGAAGTATTTTTAGAAAACATGAACATAAGTTGTAAAGAATCATATTCTTTAAAAATGGAGTTTTTAAAGAAGCAATCACACTTTAAAGGGTAGCAAGACTTACTAAATACACTAGTAAGTTACTACACATTTTTATAAATTTTCAAGTTCATGAAATAGAAAATGTAATGTATGTTGTTGATGATTGTTGTTGAAATTGATTGATGATGATTTTAAAAGAAAATAAACACGTGTTTTGAAAACATGGGAAACCTCCATTTTTAGGGGAAACTCTGTCAAAATTTCTACAAATTTTGACACTTAGAAAAATATAAGTTTTTGAGAAACTTATTCCCTAAAAATGTATCTAAAAATGTTTACCAAGGTTTCCCTAATTTTTGTGTTAAGAAATGATGATTTCTTCAAGAATAAAATTTATATTAAGTATGTATATTTTTGAGAAAATATATATATATATTTATTGATCACAAGATTTTGTGCTAAGTGTATGTAGTATGTATTACATGTAATAGTGTATTAGGACTTGAAAATACACTAAACACTCGTAAGAAGTGAAAATACAAAAATACACATACAACATACAAGATACATAATTCGGGTGCAAAATACAAAATACTTATATTTATTTTCGAGAAAATAATATAAGTATGACACATAGTTAAAAATATAAATTATTTTTTTACACTAGAACAAATACACAAAAGATAGGGACTTGTACTTGTGC
>JARYGA010022854.1:0-41673 GCA_030545235.1 Helianthus tuberosus
AAAGATAAAAACAGAAATAAAAATCATAGACAAGAAAGAATCACTTGGATCCAACTTATCTTTCATGTACCCTTTCTAGGTTCCTTTGATATTATAAATACCTTAATTGTTAGTTTGCTAATGGGTTCTCATCTATGCAAAGTAGATAGCTAAACCGCCAAAAATAGTGTAATGAGTGCCGTTATAAGCTAAAACTGTTAGAATTTTTTATCAAAAGAAAAACTATAATAAACTGAGCTAGATTGATAGGAAAATGAGGCCTATGTAATCTTTATCGGGGATGGTCACTCTGATTTAGATTTCCTCTAGGTTAAGTTAAGAAAAAAATGAAAAATTATCGACGCCTACGTTGTCGCTCTCGGGGATGGTGACTCTGGTTGAGACAACCTCTAGGTTAGGTATGCAAAATCTAGTGCTCAAAAGAAAAGAAAAGAAAAGATAAAACGGTTAGGAAAGGTCAATTGATTTGTTTCTTTTGTTTCATGAGCTTAAGTCGGGATTAGGTGAAACTGCGGCTTTTAGTGTGAGGCCCTAGGTAGATTGCCTATACATGAACTTAAAATTACATGATAAGGGCTTGGAACCGGGTCTGGGTTGAAGTGGACACATATACTTGCAATCACGGTTAACATGAGTTTTAATTTCTTAAGTAATCTAGATTTTTGAACCCGAATATTTTACCTAATTATGATTCCGTTTGCATAAGTCCTTTTCAGGGACGAAAAGAGATAAGTGTGGGGATATTTGATGTATTGTAAAATACGTCATCTATGGTGTACAGTTTATATGGTTTTTCGTTAGATTTAAGTTTTGTTCTATTTAGAATTCGCGTACATTTGATACGTTTATGTTTTGTAGGACTTGGTGAACTAAAGCAGCTGAAAAGAGGAAGAAAGAGAGCTAGAATGTTCTAGAACCAAGTATCAGATTGCGAACGAGGATCGATAATTGAAAAAAATGAAAAATCCACGTTTTGATACATGTCGCTCGTCGTGACAAGTCTGGGTAACATTTTTAGGTGCATAACTCAAACCCTAGTCGACCATATACGATTTCAAATCATTTGGGACGAATCTAAGGAGTAATTTTGCAAGGATTGGAGCTCAAGAATCATTGGAGTCGAGCATGAAGCGGAAAGTTGGAATCTTTACGGGTTTTACCTTACTGATGTCTCTTGTTTTCTACTTTCTTGTTTATATGTCAATGAATTCAGAATTTAGACTTTGTGTTTTGATTTTTAAGACTATATTACTTTGCTAAATTCTTAAACTATCTAGGTTGTGATGAACTTTTGATTAAAGTATGAATTTTTATCGTTTGTCAATGTGATTTATGGGTTTATCATGAAAAGTATTAAACTTTGGATTCTTGATTTAATGTTTATGCGTATTAAATCTTGTTTAAACCTGATTACATATTCCACTTGCATTTTTGTGGGTGTCTTCCATGTATGAATGCTAGTTAGGTCATAGACTGTGTGTTAGTGACTAGTTTACGGTTAATTATGCAGGATTTCCGTAGGAACTGTGATTGAGGAATAGGGTTTAGTATTCTACCAATCTTTATAACCGCCAGGTGAGAGATTGTCGGTCTATCTTTATTGTTAGATTGCTAGGGTTTGATATTTCGTAAGAAGATCATCTTAGTTTACCTTTCAGTATTTGTTTTCGGAGTTAAATCAGGTTTCTTAGTTGCCTTAGATTTTCAACCGTGAGGTACTTAGTCACATTAGGGCACTTTTCTAGATAATTAGATAACCGTAGGGGAGTCTAATCAACTGGTAGTCTTAACAACCTTTTAGAGTTCCATAGGTGTCTTCTCGAGAAGGGTCGGGGGTCTTGTTCGGTTTCTCTTTGGGTTTAGCACTTAAAGATCCCGGTTTCATAACACATTAGCATCTGATACGATATGAATTGGGATTCCAACGTAGGTAGTTATTCGTCATCACTGATCTTAAATCTCGAATAAGTCATGTCTTAGTTGTTTAATTTAGTTTAATTTTATTTTAGTTGAAATTTAGGATTTTAGACCCCCCCCCCCTTTCAAAATATAAAATCAATTTACTCGTGTCAATCTGTCAAGTCTTTGGAATCTAGTAAACGTAATTAGAGAGTCTCATGGGTTCGATACTCTGACTTACATCAGTTATACTACATTGACCGGTACACTTGCCGGTTGTGTGGTCTAGGTTAGAGAGTCTAAATTTTATAAATTTAAAACCTAGTGTGTCTAATTTAGGGTTTAATTTAGCTAATTTATTTAGACCACTTTTAGTACATCATTTATATATCTTTTACTTGAAAACATTATTTTGTCGAGTATAAAACGAAATTGTCTTGTCGATTAGAAAACCAAATTGTCTTGTCGACTATAAAACCAAATTGTCTTGTCGAGTATAAAATCAAATTGTCATGTCAAGTATAAAACCAAATTGTCTTGTCGAATATAAAATCAAATTGTCTTGCCTAGTATAAAACCAAATTTTCTTGTCAAGTATAAAACCAAATTGTCTTGTCGAGTCTAGTATAAAACTAAAATATGGGTTGTTGGTGAGTACATTCAATCCTGTGTGGACTGACGTATAATCCCTAGAAAGGGTATATCAATTTGGATTTCTCGGATTCGGTCATTCCTAGAGGAACTTCCAAATATACTTAGGAAGTGGGAATGGGACTGTCAATTCTATAGCGTTATAACCTACTACTGGTCGGCCTGATCAAAGTTAATGAATGTACCATTGCCGAGTTCAACGCACCATCAAGTTTCATACGAAGTGAAAATCGTTTTTCTGTATATATATAAACCATATATGTATATTGTTTTTGAAATCTTGAAAATAATAATAATAGGCACATATGAATCACCCCAAAACATTTGAAAAAGTAAAAGAGAGGAACTAGGTACTCACAGGTTTGTGTAGATGTCTTGTTCAATCGTGTATGCAAAGTTCAAGTGGTTCTAGTGTTTCCTAATAATTTGGATAATTATATAGTTAGTGTGTATTGTAGCTTATGCGGAAGAACGAATAGAATGAGGTTTATTAACCAAACGAGTGAAGGAGCTCGTATAATATGGTTCATAATACCTTACATTCTGATTTGGAAAGTGTCTGTAGGTGTTTTGACCCGTTATGACTTGTTAAAGTGGTTTACGCGACTTTAACAGGTCGTATGTGTAAATACGAGCCTGGATGGTCGAATGAGTTCTATGACGAGTCCGATATGTCAAAACATGTTTACTAATGTTGTATGATCAGTTTATAAGTAAAAAACAATGATCATATATGTTTAGAACCATTTTATGCAAAAAAAGGTATTTTAAACATTTTAAAAGTATTTAAAGTTGACTCACCATTTGACTAATCAAACGACATGACCATAAGGTATAATCTCAGGGGGTTATTCCCTATATTACTATGGTCATATAAATGAGCTTGGGCGAATCCTAAGGATGACCAAATGGGTCGGATTCGAAAGTCAAAGTAGAAGTCAAACTACTCGACTTTCGACTAGGAATAAGTGCTAAACTAGAAATGACGAGTTAGACATGTTAGAACATGTCTAATAATGTTATAAAACTGATTTGGTGCCAAAACTTTAAGTTTTAATACCCAAAAACTCTTTAAGTCATAAAATGCATTTTTAGGCCTTTTTTACTTTTATTTCGTAAAAGTTTGACTCGTCATTTCACTTACTATACGTGATGATCAGAGGGTGTAGTCGCAAGGGATTAACACTTTCATTATTACGATCACCTAGCAAAGTTCATTTTGAACTTGGACTTGACCAAAATGGTAAGAACTGAAAGTTAAAATGAAAGTAAATTTGCTTGACCTTTGGCTTAAAACTAGCTAAGAAAATGAAATAGACTAGAAAGAACACTTACAAGTGTTGAAGAACACTTTAAGAACTCAGAAGGTGGCTTCCAATGGTGGAAGCAAGCTCCACAAGAAGATTTAGAGTGAGAAAAGAATGGTGTGAAGAACAAGTGAAGACCAAGGTCCTATTTATACTAATCTTGGATGAAGGAGGTGTTGCCAAGTGTTTTATGATGATGCTTAGTGTCCTAACATGTGTCCTAACCAGAATAAAGGTGGCAAAATTCGTGCAAGGAGGAAAGTGTTGAAGATATGTGGCTATGCTTGGTGAAAAAGCATTTTTTAGCTTATGGGCATGTCTTACGGAACATATGGACTTAGGTCTTACGGTCCGTAAGGCTTTCTGATAAATAAGTTTCACTTTTTGGCAGATTTGGCCCCCGGACTTGTATTTTCACTTGTTTGCCATTTTTAACCATTCTAACTTGTAATTTAAGCTATATGAAGGGTATAAAGGCATATGTAACTTGGATTTTGTTTCGAAATTGTCGTGAATACTGTTTCTCTCGATCGTACGATTACGTATTTCGTAAATAAAATATAAAATTTTATAAAATACGAAAGCGATCGAAAGTGTACAACGGTTGAAATTTTGCAAATGTTACATGTTTGTAGAGTGTCAGGAATCCAAGTTCTTTATTCATTCTTGTTTTTATTTTATTTGAAATCCTACTAGACATGATTTATTTAGAACTTTTAAGAAAAAATAAATATTTCAGGCATAACATATATTTTAAAATTTCATTAAGCTATATATACATTAAGATACCTCACAAGTGGTCACTCAACACTCCGCCAAAAATGTATAAGTGAAACGCTTGGTACCGGTACGAAACATACTCCAACCATATGCTTGACAATCAATCAAACCTCCTCCTTTTTGACTTAATCTTTGTAAATATCAAGAGGAATTTGAAAGGGTAGGTTTTTGGTTAAGGGTAGGGTAGTTTTATTTAAAAGTTGCTAAACACGTAAAATGTCGGTTTTCTTTTAAAAATTTATTTTGTGACTTTATGAACTAACTAAGTGCTTGTAAGTAATAGATTTGCTTATTTATTTTAAGAACTAGAGAAAAATTATTTATTTTTTTGTTGAATAAGTAAAGTCACATGCTTTTGCGTTTTTTTTTTCAAAAGAACCGATTTTTACTAAAATAAAAGTGTAAAAATAAAAAGATGGTTTTTGGGTGATGGTGTGTTGTGGGTTTTGAAATGAAAGGTTTAGACTCAAAGGGGTTGATTAGGGGGAGTTTTTTTGGGGAAATAAAGGTAGAAAATAATGTTGAAAAGAAAAGGGGGTTTAAAGCCCTAATGCCTCAATCATATACTTACTTGGATTAGTCGGTAAGGACCGGGAATGTATTGTCTTGTCAAGTTCTAGATTTGTAGGAACCGTACGAGCTATTCACATAAAAAATGAAGAATGAGCATTTAGTATAAATATGATATTGGATGCTCGTTAAAGGCTCAAAACTCACAATTTTGTGGGAAAAGGTTAAAAAAATTTGAAAATATATATACAATCAAATTTTAAAAATTTCTCATGCCTTTGTTTGAATTTTCCTTATATGGTTCCTTTTTTTATCACGACACTATTGGTTGTAAATTTGTAAAAAGTTGAATTTTTTAGAACTTGGTTTTCTAACTTAGACTATAAACAAGACAAAACAAAAAAATTGAAAAATATTTGGGGTGTTTTAATGGTTCCAAGTAGATTTTTGTTAAGGCTTGTTATTAGGACAAAAGCATTAAAAAATAAAAATAAAAGCGTTAACTAAAAGTTACACTAAGAATTAAACAATTTTATTGTTGGATAGTCTATGGAATGCCTCCATGGCGCGCCATGTTTATAAGGGTACTTAGCTAGACCCAATGTTGATCAAATGGTACGGAGTGGGATGTCTCGCATCCCGAGATGCACCAACTGAGGGCGTAGTCGAGGCTCGAGCCTATTGCTTTGAGGAATTTAACCGGGTCCTCCTCCGCACGTTGTCCTTCTTCAAACTTCATCTCCTTGTCACCTAACCTCAATGTTAACCTTCTGTCACTCATATCCACCATGGCCCATGCGGAGGCAAGGAATGGTCTTCCTAGTATGAGTGGGATTTCGGTGTCTTCCTCCATTTCTAGGATTTCAAAGTCGGTCGGGAAAACAAATTCCCCGACCTTGACCAATAGGTTTTCTATGACACCTTGATGGTATTTTACCTATCAATCCGCAAGTTGGGTACTCACCTTTGTAGGACGCAACTTCCCTGATCCAAGTCGGTTGAACATAGAGGCAGAAAGTAGGTTAATTCTAGCCCCTAGGTCGGCAAGTGTGTTGCCTACCGGTGATCCTCCAATGAAGCAAGGAATGGTGAAGCTTCCAGGATAAATCTTTTTTTTTTTTTGTGGGAGTTTGTTGAGGAGTGCCGCCGAGCATTCTTCACTCAATTTGAAGTGTTAGATGGATTCAATCTTCCTTTTGTGGGTAAGAAAGTCTCTCATGAACTTGGAGTATTTTGGCATTTGTGTGAGGACTTCTACAAAAGGGAGATTGATGTGAAGTTGTTTATGTAGGCTTATGAACTCGGTGAATTGCTCGTCAGTCTTTTGCTGTAGTAAACGACCGGGGTAAGGGACTAGTGGTGGTTTGGTTGGTTCGTTTTTTTGGGGTTGAGTATTTTCTTCGCTTTTGACGATGAGTGTGTTTGTGGTTTGTGTAGTGTTTTGGGGTGGGTTTGGTTCATCATCGGGTACTACCTTCTGGTTTCTTAGGTTGATAACGTTTACCTGGGCTTTTAGGTTTGGTTCGGTATTACTAGGGAAGGCTCCTTGTGGTCTTTCGGAGAAATTTTGGGCGAGTTGGCTTACTTGTTTTTCAATATTTTGCATGTTAGCCCGTTGGTTCCTAATTTCGGCCTCGGTTTGTAGGAACCTCTCCGCATACCTTTTGTCGGATTCAAAGAAAAGAGGAGTGATTAGATCCACAAGTCTTTCTCTTCCTCTATGTTGTGGTTGGAAACCTTGTTGCTCATTTCAGGGTTCTTGTTGAAAGTTAGATCGTTGATTTTGATTTTGGTGGTTATTACCCCCCGATTCCCTCTAACTAAAGTTGGGGTGATTTCGCCACTCAGGAGTGGAAGAGTTACTTGGTGATCCCAGTGGTCATGGGTAGTTATTGAGGTAATTTACCACTTCCGTTTGATTTTCTAAGTCTTTCATACAACTCCTGTTTTCATGGGGGCAGCCACATCCTTCACAAGCCATAAACAAAGCTGTTTTATTTAATACAAGTTTCTTTATTCTTGAAGTTAAGGCTTCGATTTAGGCTTGCAAAGAAGTGGTTTCGTCCAATTTATGGGCGATCGGTGCTATGGATTTTGAAACCCTAGGAGTGTGCCATTTAAAACTGTTTTGAGCAATTTCTTCAATTTGATTATAAATTTCCTCGGGGCGCCGATTCCCAAGGAGTCCCCCGGAATTGGAATCTAGGATTTGCCTTGTGTGCGGTAAACACCCATTGTACAAAATGGACACTTATTGCCAACATTCAAGACCATGATGTGGGCATTTCCTTAATGTCACACCCTGACTTTTGCGAAAGCGTGATTATGGTGTGACTTTCTTAATACCATTGCATTCAATCATAACAACAACTATATGATAAAACCATAGATTGTCATCCATTAAATAAGTTTGAAAACATCAAAAACATCATTGTTTAAACATAGACTTCAAATTCAAGTTTTACAAACCATACGAATTGTTTAAGAGTTCACTAAGGACTCATCAAAAGACCTTCAATAAAAACAGGCTTTGGTAGTTGTGTCTCATCTAGGAGTAAGATACACCAACCAAGCCCTAAGACAACAGATGACATCCTTTATTCTTAACGCAGCTTGAAACATTCAACGCCCTCCAGATCCACTTTTAATTCCCTGAAATACATGTATTTTGAAAACATCAACAAAAGTTGAGGTAGTTCATGTGTTTGTTTCTGTGTATGAAATAAACCTTGTAAACATTGTATGTATGAATGTTTGTAAATCCTGATATGAAAGCAAAACAAGGAAACAGATCGATTAATGGTTTGCAAGGCCATTAATATGCGTGCAACGGCTTAGGAAGGTTCAAACCTAGCAGATTTTGTACCGGGCTTCCGGCTGTAAGACATAGTCACCTCATGGGCCAAAACCCCGGTCCACATGGGTGTGGGCTCGCTACACCCAAATAGATCTATCACTCATGCTCCTAGGTCCCAACACGAGGATTAATGGTCTTAAGAGTGCGCCTACCCATTCACATGATCTACTGTACTTTCCAAAGCTAACCATACCATTTGTAACTGTATGTAATCCTTTTGTAACATGTACTTCACCCCCGAAGTTATAAAACAAAACAGTTTAAAGAAAAGGGGGACATGAACTCACAGTCTTGCGTCTTCGCACCGTAACTCAAAGCTCCGCCTGGCGTATACGACTACCTACAACGTACTAATGTCTATTAGACGAACGGGCCGTGCCTTGATTTAGTATTAGTGTCTTTGAGTTACGTTTCTTCGTTCCTTTGATATTATTCCAAGTTATATACTTATTAGTCAAAATAATTAATATTTTAACTTAAATTATATTTATTGAATTTTGGAATAATGGTTAAACAATATTATTGTAATAATACTTCCCAAGTATTTATACTTGTATTTCCTTCCCAAGGATGGGGGGGGTATCTTATACATGTGTATTTTTGCAATGTTTTGGGGTCCTATTCTGGTGTGTATTTTACGTACGAGAATAAGTTTTTTTATTGTATTCATTAAGTGTTATGTATACTTAACTTCGTATTAATTCTCCGGAATATTATTTTTTTAATAAAAGTCCACCAATATATACTTGCAAAATATATATTGTAATAAATATTATTTAGAAAAATTATTTATAATTTTTCTTTTGGCAAAAATATTTATATTTTCTTATAAATTCCAAAATTATATATTTTCATGTCCAACATAGAAAATATATATAAACTCACTTTTCTTTCAAAATTGATATGTTCATATTTATTTGAGAAAATATATTTTTCTCCCAAGAGTGTTGTATTTGTTATTTGTGTAAGAAAATATATATTTCCTTAAAAATAATATATCTTCTAAAATTTCAAGAAAAATATATATTTCAGACCTTCCAAAAATAATATATTTTTCCTTGTAAAAAATATGATATATTTTTGTAGGAATTGTAAAAATCATACTTTTGTTTCCTTGGTATTCAAAATATTATTTACCAAAATATACTTTGTGAATAAATTCCGAAATAATTGTAAGTCTTATATTTCATTGTTTGGTTTCATCAATATTTTGTGTACAACTTGTATATTTATTTCTTGGAATTTTGGTAATATTTTGGATGGTAATTTTTGGTATTTTTGTGAGCTACATTATTTCAAGTCCTAAAATAATTTAACTAATACACAAAATATACAAATAATCACACACATGGTGTCATCTAAATATATATTTCCTAAATACATATTTAGTCACTTTTATTTATAAAAACCAACCTCCAATATTCATATTTTTGTAATAAGAATTATGGCAAAGTTTATGTAGGAAATTCATAGTTTAAAATACACTTGTAAATATTTGTTTCAAAATATTTTTCTAAGTGTTTATATTTTTAGAAAAAAATTTCCATAGTTTCCCCTAAAATGGAGGTTTCCATGCGTTCAAGCATATCATTTTCTTTTGTAAAAATCATCACAATCCATTCACAATCATCAACAATTAACCTTCACTTACCAATTTTGCCAAAATCATGTAATAGCTACTACTTCGTGAACTTGAATATTTGTAAAAATGTGTAGTAACTTACTAGTATTCTTAGTAAGTCTTGTTACCCTTTGAAATGTGATTAGTTCTTTAGAAACTTCATTTTTAAAGAAGTTGGATGTTTACAACTTCAAAACATATTTTCTAAAAATATTTCTTTATACAATCTTCTTGTTACACAAGTGTTCCTACACTTGTTTAACCACTAAAAACAAGATTTGTTCAAGTAAGAACCAAGATTTAATGAAACTTTTATTTTTAACTTGGTTTCTTTAGAAATCATTCATTAAATTTTTAGATCCATATGGTTAACAACTTACTTTAATCATGGTTTTTCAAGAAAACAACTTTATTCTTTCAAGTTCATGATTTTCATAAA
The DNA here is from genome assembly GCA_030545235.1 of Helianthus tuberosus. Taxonomy (NCBI): domain Eukaryota; kingdom Viridiplantae; phylum Streptophyta; class Magnoliopsida; order Asterales; family Asteraceae; genus Helianthus; species Helianthus tuberosus. Next base: position 10,065 of record JARYGA010022854.1, read on the forward strand.
GATGATCCATTCACTTTCATCAAGTTCATCCTCTCATCTTGCTAGATTATGTTTTTAATCATGATCTAGCAAGATCATATGATGATCAACATCATTTCTACAAACAATCAAAGATCAACATGCATAACAACTTATATTCATCAAGATATCTTCATTAAACAAACTTATGTTCGTGTTTTACTTCTCATGATCTTTAGTGTTCTTGATGTTTTTGATTATGATTCTTCTCTAACCACTAACAATGGAAGTAAAATAGCTTGATCAAGACTCTTACCACTAGCACAAGGCTAGGGATGATTCAAGAGTAGAAAATTGTAACAACCGGTGATTTAAGACCCTTAATTACGTGGTTAACAGGCGATTAACACGATAATAAATAGTGTTTACAGCGTAAATTAACTTAATTAGGCCTTTGGAGTGCCTTGGAACGCCTATCCGACTTTAATGTGCGCGAACGGTGGTTTACAGAGAAACCTGCGAAACGTTAAACGGCAACGGATTGAAACCGAACAGGATACTGACAACGCCGACAAATATTAAATTTTTACGATATATTTTAGCTTCGTAGTTAAATTTTAGTGACTATAGTCGAAACCGGATCGAAAAACGAATTAAAGACGACAACGATACAATTTTTCGCGATTATTACCGTAATCGACGAACGGGCGTGCAAACAACGACTACCGACCGTATTTTTGTGTATTTTAATTTTTGACGTTAAACGGAGTTCAGGATTTGACAACGGGTCTCGTAGGAATTACGGGCCACTTACACATGAGATGAGCTTGTGGGCCCTAGGCCCAAGCCCAAAACCCACAAGCCTAAACCTGCACATAGTACATTAGATCTTATAAGATCCCTACTAAATATTACCCAAATCTCTATAAATCTTATAAAATCCCTTCATATCTTTTCAAATCTCTACACAATCTTACCTAAATCTTTACAATATCTACAAGATTTGAAAAAAAATCCTTTCAAGATCCATACAAAATATTACCAAATCTATTAAAATTCTACTAAATCTATATCAATCCCTACAAGAGATCTTTACAAATCTATAAAACCATCCTCTCCTCCCCTTTTCATTTTTTTGTCTGATACCACACAATACACACATAAAAATTGGAGATTGGAGCTTTCATCAAACACCCACCCTCCCCTGATGCCTCTCTTCTCTCTCTCGGGTCTTGACCGGTGACCGGAGAGACTCCGGCGCCCCTTCCACTCCGGCGGTCACATATCAAACCCACAACACCCTTCTTCTCCATTATAACACCCCTCCCCCTCTATTTTTCTTCAAGTTAACGGCTGCCACCACCAGATGGTGGTGGCGTGTGGCGGTGCTACTCAGTGAGACTAGATGGAGAGAGAGACTGAAGAGAAGGAGAGAGAGAGAACGACGGAGAAAGGGGAGCGGCGCCGCCGCTCACGGCGACGGCAGTGGCGCCGGTGATGGCGAGCAATGGTGGAGGTTGTGCCTGTGGTTCGGGTCAGTTTTAGCTAGGTGGTCCAGGTTCGAGATTGTTTTTTTTCATGGTTCGGGTCCATGTGTTTCTGTTCGAGTGTGGTTCCGGTGTCACCAAAAGAGGTAGTGATGATGTTCAGTAGGTTTCGTTCTTGTTCGGGTGAAGGTTAACGATGACTGTGGTGGTTCTCGCGGCTCCGGTTTTCAGCTTCCGGTCTTACGGGTCAGCTCCGGCTCAGTACGGGATTGGGTTCGGGTTCGGATTTGAGTGTGGTTCGGGTCACAGCCATGGTTCGGGTCTTTCGGGAGACTCGGGTCAAATGTAAGATACGTTCGGATCAGACTTTAGGTTCTGTTCACTGCTCGGGTCAACACAGTTCGATGTTCGGGTCCGGTGGCTTCGGTCAGATTTAGTTTCGGTTGACTCGGTCAAGCGAGTCAACTCACCGAGTCAACCCGGTTGACTCGGTCAACTCAGCTTTTCGACATGAAAAATTTGGTAAATAATTAACATCGAGATTTATATTTACGTTTGATCATAGTTTTAATTTTTATGGATTACGCGAAATCGAGCCCCAACCGAATGGATTAGTGTTTAGTTATATTTTGTCATTTTTACGAAAAGTATATATGTTGGTTATTGAATATTGTTGAATTTTGATAAAATAACGACAACTTGTGTTGTCGGGGGCGTCCAAAAACAGAGGAAGCTCTGTCCGTTTTTCGAGAAAACACGTAAAACGAAAAACATATTTTATTCAAACGACTTTCATACAACAAGATGCAAAGGTGTATTGTTCAACGGCATTTTACAACTCACGAAAACGATGCTGACGCGAACTATTTTACAAATAAACATAATTAGTATACTTACTTCAAAAGTTAAACTCAGATTCTTTTGTAAAAAGAAAAACATAGCATGTATATTTATTTCAACATCAATTTGCCCGATTTCTTTTATAAACGAATACAGTTTATATACCTATTTCGAACATCAAAAATTCGGACATTTTATTTATGTTTAGTTTAAACATTGAAAATTCGACAAATTCTTTTCTAAAAACCAATATGATTATCTATCAAGTTTCAAACGCTGATAACTAGGATTCGTTTATACAAAAATAAAAATAGTTATATATTTATCAAACGACACGACTACTGTTTTACAAAATAAATATAGCTTATATATTTATTTTAAAATATCGTACCACACGAATTCCTTTACAAAAATAGATATAATTTATCTATTTATTTCAAACATTCAACAACTCGATGATACTTTTGTAAAATAAATATAACTTTTTATATTTATTTCAAACACCGAAACGGCATATACGTATATTTTGGAAAATATATACGAGACGCAATATATATAATACAAGTTTATTATATATTACTTTCATACGAATATTCCTATATACACAAACGATTTCTCAAGACGACAAGCTACCTTAACAATATATTTATATGTTTTGATATAAATATTTATTTATTTCTAATATCTCGAGAATCAAATCTTTTCAAGACTTGTTAGTTATTATCGACGATAAACAACACTTATCAAATATGACCTAATCATTTCCGATAAGTTAACTACTTACCGTTGAATCGTTCGACTAACGATTCGGTAGAGCTCGGTGACACGTAGACTAGTTACCACTTTTATTTAGAAACTTATAAGATGTTCCGTGTTAGGAATATTGTAGAATGCATGCTAGCGAGTCTCGTCTTGGAAACGACATCACGAAGTCGTAATTAGCTCGCTTTACACAAGGCAATTCAGGTGAGTTCATAACCCCACCTTTTTACGGTTTTACATCTTTATAAATGTTTTCGGGGTGGAAAGACATGCACGTTTTGCAGAAAACACTCAAAGTTCTCGATGAACAAATGCTGCATATTATTAGACAAAGCACGTTGTGCAAGAACATACAAAGCTTTTGAACGAACAAAAACTCATATTTCTAAAACATGTTACAAATGGATTTCGAGGAACTTAAATGGTTTACGAATGGATCATACTAAATATACCGGTTTTTACAAAACAAATGCGTACTATCGAAATGTGAATGATTTTCATGACTAGCGATGGATCGTCTGGTGATAATATAGAGAGACTGGGGAGTTGGCCTTAGAGGCTGGGGGGGTTCAGGCTTAGAGGCTGGGGAGGTTCAGCCTTAGAGGTTGGGGATGTTCAGTCTTAGAGGCTGGGGTAAAATACATGTTACAAAAGGATTACTTACAATATAATTGGTATGATTAGCCTAGGAAAGAACCATAGATCATGTGATAGGGTAGGCGGATACTTGGGACCATAATCCTCGTATCAGGACCGAGGGGCATGAGTGATAGATCTATTTGGGTGTAGCGAGCCCACACCCATGAGGCCGGGGCGGCCCATAGTGGTGACTATGTCTTCCAGCCGGGAGCCCGGTACAACTTTGCTAGGTTTGAGTCTTCCTACACCGTCACACATATCAGTGGCCTTGCAAACCATTGGTGATCTTTTCCTTGTTTGCAATCATAACGGGGTTTTACAAATTACATACCATGTTTTATACAAATTCAAAGCATAGGATTATGCGGGTGTGAAGTCAAAGTCAGGGTGGGCATGGACGGTTATACGAACATTACAAAATACAAGAGTTTACAAATACATGGTTTTACGAACATAATGCGTTACAAACACAAAGTTTCCATATAACTTGGCAAAAAAATGATTTCTAAATTCGTTTTCTCAATATTATCTCACAAACCGGTTATTCAAAAGATTTATTTCAAATCTTTTACAAACAAACTATGAACTCGCTCAACTTTATGTTGACTTTTTCGCATGTTTCTTTCTCAGGTTACTTTTCAAAATTATGGCACGGTTGGAATTGGAGAACCATGTGGAGTCGAGTACTTAGTGGCATTCATTTTCTAAAAGACTTAGCTTATTTTGCTTCCGCTGTGCAATGAAGATACCGGTCCAGTCACGCCAGCTCTGATAATTTCAGGGTGTGACAAAAATGAGTGGATAAAAGCAAGCAAGAGAGGTCCTTCAAGCTCCAAAGCCACCAAGCTTCCTTGTATGATCTCTAACACCTTTGTATGAGCTTGTAATGTATGAGATTGGATGAATGATGGTGGTGGTGTAAGTGTGGGTGTTCGGCCGAGAGCTCCTAATGGGAGAAGAAGAAGATCAAGTGTGTTGTGAGTTTGAGAAATGAAGGTTAAGGACCCTTTGGTTAACTTAAATAATTTCCCACAACACAAGACCTCTTGGATATTATGTTATCTAAAGTATGGGACAAGATCACTTAAACAATTCAAATAAAATCTAGGAGTGGGGGCCACTCCATAACCGTATAGTGTGGGGGGGGGTGTTTAGTTGGGTTTCAAAGTTAAGTTTGTTATTTAGTTGAAATCCAAGGGTCTTAGTTATGTGTTTATATAATGTGTTATGATGTTCGGGGATCATAACTAGCTTGGAAATGTTAAAACAATGCATCTAGTGTAATTTTGATGTTTCGGGTAATGTCCGGTTGTTCGGTTGGTTACTGGTTTGTTAAAGTGCTAAACTATGCAGTTTAGTGTGCTTTATGTTACCTTTTGTGACACTTTTGATTCCTGACACTTAGGAAAGCATTCAGGACCATTTAACCATTTTTCTGCATGATTTCAGATAGTTGAAATGCTGATTTTTGCTGAATTCAGCACCTTGGGTGAGTTTTAGGCACTTTCCGGCACTTAAACTATCACTAGAAAGGCAGTTTTGTGATCCTTACTTTCCTACACGCTATACTAGTGTAGTACTTGGTTTCTGGCTCATTCTGTATCTCATTGCACTGTCTGTCTATGTGCTGAGTTCTATCAGCATTTTCCTGATTTATCAGATAATTGTGCTAACTGTACTTAATGCATCATTTGAGGCAATAAAGCTTTCATGCAATATTGGTATGACAGTAAACAATGTATGATGCACATGTATGTATATGGCAGTGATCAGAATGCAGTTAATTGTAACTCAGCACAGTCATTAAGCACTAATCATGGTTAGTAAGTTGTACGGATACCTGGATTTTTTTACAGTTGTCACATTCTCCCCCAGTTAAGAAAATTCCGTCCTTGAAATTTTAAGCTTTACTACTAGCAGCAGGGGAATTAGGGAATAAATGTGGGTATTTTGCTTTCATGCGATCCTCATGCTCCCACGTAAACTCTGGGCTGTGACGCGCGTTCCATCTAACCTTAACAAGCTTAACACTACTCCTCCGAGTTTTGTTAACTTTCTAGTCAGTAACCTCAACAGGTTCTTCGGTAAAGTGGAGTGTGTCGTCAATGTGAACTTCGTCGGCAGGAATAACCACCGTTTCCTGTGTTGGACTTTTCTTCAGGTTGGATACATGAAACGTATCATGAACACCATTAAGTTCCGCAGGTAGTTCCAACTTGTAAGCTACAAGACCAATCCTTTCCAGGATTTTGAACAGTCCAATGAATCGTGGGGTTAACTTTCCACGCTTCCCAAAGCGTGCTACACCTTTCCAAGGTGAGACTTTCAACAAAACCATATCTCCCACTTCAAATTCCAAAGGTTTCCTTCTTTGGTCCGCATAGCTCTTTTGTCGGTCACAAGCCGCCTTAATGCACTCTCGGATCTGTATGATCTTATCTGTCGTTTCTTGGACCAATTCAGGGCCAAGAAGTTGTCTATCGTCTGCATCTGCCCAGCATAACAGCGATTGACACTTTCGTCCGTAGAGAGCTTCAAACGGTGCAGCTTGAATGCTTGTATGGTAGCTGTTATTATAGGAGAACTCAACCAAAGGTAGGTGAGTGTCCCAACTGCCACCCAAGTCCATCACACAAGCTCGTAGCATGTCTTCAAGCGTCTGAATCGTTCTCTCACTCTGGCCGTCTGTCTGTGGGTGAAATGTCGTGCTCAAGTTCAACTGTGAACCAAACGCTTCTTGGAAAGACTACCAAATCCTTGACACAAATCTTCCGTCTCTGTCAGAAATAATCGAGATAGGCACTCTATGACGTGCAACTATCTCCCTTAGGTACAGCTCAGCTAGCTTACCTGTGTTATCCTTTTCCCTGATTGGCAGAAAGTGCGCAGATTTTGTCAAACGGTCTACGATTACCCAAATCGTATCATGACCTCTGGGTGTCTTTGGCAGTTTGGTTATGCAGTCCATTGAGATTTGCTCCCACTTCCACATGGGTATCTCAGGTTGTTGAAGAAGACCTGAAGGCTTCTGATACTCAGCCTTCACTTTGGCACAAGTTAAGCACTTTCCAACGTAAGTCGCAACATCACCTTTCAGTCTTGGCCACCAATATAAATCTTTCAAATCTTGGTACATCTTATCCGATCCTGGGTGAATCAAGTACCTGGATTTGTGAGCTTCATAAAAAATAACATTTCTAAGACCACCAAAGAGGGGAACCCAAATTTGCTTCATGAAGCATAAAGTACCTTCCTCATTAGGTACCAACTGCTTCTCCATCCCATGGAGATATTCATCCTTCAAGTTTTCCTTTTTGAGAGCTTCTCTTTGTGTAGCACGAATGCGCAATGAGAGGTCTGTTTGAATGATCATCTCTAAAGCCCTAACCCTTATGGGCTTAATCCTCTCCTTTCGACTCAAGGCGTCTGCCACCACATTCGCCTTTCCTGGGTGATATTTGATTTCACAATCATAATCGTTTAATAGCTCGACCCATCGTCGTTGTCTCATATTAAACTCTTTCTGATCAAATATGTGGTGTAGGCTCTTGTGATCGGTAAAGATCATGCATCGGGTGCCATACAAATAATGTCGCCAAATCTTCAAAGCAAACACCACAACGCCTACGCCTAATCCATGACGCGAGGCATCACAGTATACCACGAAGTCATCGGTGCCTTCGGGTAGGGATAAAATAGGTGCATCGCAAAGCTTGTTCTTAAGCAACTAAAAAGCTTCTTCTTGTTTGTCTCCTCATTCATACTTCTTGTCCTTTTGAGTAAGGGAGGTCAGCGGTTGAGCGATTTTAGAAAAATCCTCAATGAATCTGCGATAATACCCAGCTAAACCTAGAAACTGGCGGATCTCGGTTGGCGTCTTCGGAGTTTCCCAATTCTTAATCGCCTCGATCTTGGTGGGATCCACATGGATTCCATCTTCATTTACTACATAACCGAGGAACTGTACCTCACGCAACCAGAACTCGCACTTTGAGAACTTAGCATACAGTTTCTCCTTCTTAAGCAACTCTAAAATAGCTCTAAGGTGTTGTTCGTGCTCTTCCTTGGTCCTAGAATAGATCAAAATATCATCGATAAACACAATCATGAATTTATCGAGATACGGCTTGCAAACTCGCTTCATCAAATCCATAAACACTGCTCGCGCGTTTGTCAGACCAAACGACATCACCAGAAACTCATAATGTCCATAACGAGTTCTGAAGGCAGTTTTTGGTATACTTTCTTCTTGGATCCTCAGCTGGTGATATCCTGATCGAAGGTCGATCTTGGAGTAGTAACTCGAACCTTGAAGTTGATCAAAGAGGTCATCAATCCTCGGCAAAGGATACCGGTTTTTGATGGTTAACTTGTTTAGCTCGCGGTAGTCAATGCACATGCGAAAGCTACCGTCCTTCTTCTTGACGAATAAAACTGGAGCTCCCCAAGGCGAGAAGCTTGGTCTAATGAATCCCTTGTCCAGAAGCTCCTGAAGTTGCGTCGACAATTCTTACATCTCGAAAGGTGCAAGTCGGTAAGGTGCCTTGGCTACAGGCATGGCGCCTGGAACCAAGTCAACATGGAATTCGACTTGTCGTTGCGGCGGCAATCCTGGCAAGTCTTCGGGGTAGACTTCAGGATATTCCCTTACAACTGGGATATCTTTCAGCTTCGGCTCATCGGCTTCCTTATCAACAATGTGAGCTAAGAAGGCAACACATCCCTTCTACAAAAACTTTTGAGCCTTCAAACAACTGATAATCCTTAGAGGAGTATCATGCTTCTCTCCATGCACTACAACCCTTTCTCTATTCGCCATCGGGATGGGAATGATCTTTTCATGGTATACGATCTCAGCTCGGTTGCTTGACAACCAATCCATTCCAACTACCACATCAAAGCTTCCCAACTCAACTGGTAGAAGATCAAGCGTAAACTCATGCTCTCCGAGCTCTATTACACAACGTCTAATTACTTCGTTTGCTTCTACTAGCTTTCCATTAGCTAGTTCTATTGAGTATGGAATATCTAGCTTATTGGCTACTAACTCAAGTATATTCTTAAATTCTAGGGATGCGAAGCTATAATCAGCACCAGTATCAAATAGTACAGATGCAAAGTGTTGGTTGATAGGGAACGTACCCGTCACTACGCTTGGATCCTGGCGAGCTTCCCTAGCCCCTATGTTGAAAACTCTTCCTTGGGCTTGATTGTTCTTCGGGCAATCTCTCCTGAAATGCCTGACATCTCTGCAACTAAAGCATCCTTGCTTGTTTCCAGTACCACCCTGGTTGTTGTTTTGGTTGCGGTTTCCATTACCAGCTTGGTTTCCAGAACCACCACGATTACCATTACCGCCTTGATTATTGTTCCCACCTTGGTTTCTGTTGCCATAACCGTTGCCACCACGGTTTCCATTTCCATTACCACCACCTCTCTGACCATTATTCCCACGACCGGCTCCATACCAACATGTCTCCTTGGCATGGCCAACTTTTCCGCACGTCTCACATTTTCCAGCTCGGCATCGTCCAGCGTGATGAAATTGACACACATCGCATTTGGGCAGGGTGCCCATATATCCTTTTCCTCTAACCTCAGTACCAGAAGTAGCAGTACCAGTCTTAACCTCGGCTGGTGGATTCGCATCTCTCTTCTTGTTACCACTGTTGTTGTTCCCTTGGGTACCTTTCTTGAAATTCGAGAACTTCCTTTTTTTCTCGCCTGACGACTCAACATGAGTCTCCTTTTTCTTCCCATCAGAGACTAAAAACTTATTTAGCCTAATCACTTCTTCAGTCAATGCTATGCTTAAATCGATGGCCTCAGTGATCGTCGGAGGCTTCGAAGTAGTTACCATGCTCATGATTTGGGGTGCCAATCCCCAAATGAAATGTTTGATTCGCTTGAATTCCGGTTCTACCATGTAGGGGACCACGCGAGACAGGTCATGGAATCTTTGCACATACTCAGCAATCTTCGGACCATCCATCTTTAGATTCCAGAATTCAGTTTCCAGCTTCTGAATCTCAGCTCTCGAGCAGTACTTCTTGCGCATCAGTTCTTTCATCTCATCCCATGTCATAGCATATGCAGCTTCCTCTCCCAGAGTCTGAACCTGAAGGTTCCACCAGGATAGAGCTCCGTCTAAGAACAGTCCAGAAATGTAAGTGACCTGGTGATCTGGCGCACACTTGATCATCCGCAGCACAAAATCGGTTTTCTCAGCCCATCTAATGAAAGCTACAGTACCTCCAGTGTCGTCAAAATTCAGAGGCTTGCAGTCAAGGAACTGCTTGTAATACAGCCTGTACAAGCGACATCATTCACAAAAAGCATTAGCAAATGCACATGGAATGTCCAAACGTATCGTAATGTGTCTTTAAATGACTTAAACATTACCGTGAGGTAGGTTGTTTCCTGAGGTACCTCCGCTGTGTTCAGAGCTTAAGGCCTCATGTTGTGCGATTGCTTGTGAAATCCGTTCTTCCAGTTCTACCTCTGTTGTGGGCAACTGATTGTTCCTTCGAGGAGGCATCTTCTAAAAGAAGATTGTATAGGTCAGGTCTTATGTATATAATAAGTAGCATGTATATAGTAGCGTTTATCATAACAAGTAAGCATGTAATCATCACAATCATGGCATAAACAAGTAATTTAACATCGTATTTAATGAGAACATTACAATTGAGCTTTCATTAACGATCGACCACAAATACAGTTACATGTTTTACAAAGTATCATATCAAAAGGGAACACAGGGTCACACTACCCTTGTCCGAAATGTCTATCAGTCTACAACTGTCATACAGTCAAAAGGTGGTCTCCAAAAGGCTTCACTAGCTTAGCTCAATAGCGGTGCTCTCATCAAAAGAAAGCTACCTACATAAAACCAAAAACCGTCTATGCTGATGGTGGTGGAGGAGGAGGTGGAGGAACAAAAAGCAAGCTGCGCACATGCGCAAGCTCCTCCTCAAGATCATAAACATGACGCAACAGATAACTGATCTGCTGCTCAACAGTGAGAAATCTAGCGTCAAACTCAGGAAACGGAGTAAGCGGTGCAGGTGGAATTGAAAATGGGGATGGTGATGTACGAGGAGCAAAAGCAGGCTGACACGGACATGGTAAGGGTGGGTTGTGGTATCATCTCAAGCTCTAGAATCCTGCAACTCATGATCTCATACTGAAGCTGTAATGACAAAAGTAACTCATCCCGTGTATAACCAGTGTAATGTGAGGGATGGTAGGGATCAAAAACTGGCATGGTGTATGGTGGGAACCATCTAAGTGGCTCATCCAGTGGTGAAGAAGTAAAATGAGCAGTAGGTGTATACCGAGGCTTGTGAGGGAAAGCCGCTGATACATGTGGGTCGTGGCTAGGCTGCTGACTAGAAGGGCCTTCCCCTGGACGGGGTGGAGGAATGTCCTGCAAGAAAATGATAGGTAAGTCAGTGTGGTGAACATCATACTCAACATGGCAAAAAGGAACATCGTCAACAGGTGCAGGTGCTAGTGGGGGAGTGACTGGCTCAATAATAGGAGGGTCAGCGGGTGCAGGAACTAGATTTGGTATAAGTGGTGCAATGTCAGGGATGCCAAACGGGATAGGATCAAGATCAGGTAAAGGCTCAGGAGCAGGTATCGGCTCAGGATCAGCAGGTGCATCAACAGGCTGATCGTCGGGAACAAAGTCTAGCTCAAGTCCAGGCTCAACGTCATGTGGAGGTAACGGTGCAGCTGACATAGCTATATCATCGTCGGAATCTGTAGCATAACGTCGCAAACCAACTGCCTGTAAGGCGGATGAAGACACAGACTCAAAGGAATCTGGTGCAGAGTGTAAACTAGAGTCAGAAGAAATCTCAATAACGGGAATCCCCAGAAGTGGAATAGGAACAACGTCCTCATCAACCTCTCCATCACCCTAAGCATCATCGGGGGGACCATCGACAAACAAGTCAACATCATCATCAAAAAGTTCATCAAAGGGCCAATCCTCAGGTGGGATGACCAGAAGTAGAACATGATCGAGGATCGGTGCCACAATATGCTCACCATCGGGATGACCGATGATAAGATGATCGTGGACAGGGATAGGAATAACAAAAGGATCCTCGTCTGGGATACCATCAGCAATCGGTACATCATCTCCAAAATCTGGCAGCGCAAATGGCTAGAAATCATCGTCGTCATCGGACATCATCTCTGGGTCACTCTCAGTGTCAGAAGTAAAGATCTCTGGCTCAGGGACGATCTCATCGTCTACGGCCATAGGGTCATCGGTATCAGACAGTCCATTCTCGGATGATGACATAGTGTTTGTAACAAAACAATCACAACATATGCACACATATCAACTACTAATCTTAAGCATGCAATCAATGACAATGCAATCACGTATCCTTCCTAGTCTCCGAGACTAACCACCCAGTCTCCCAGACTGAACTACCCAGTCTCCCAGACTGAACTACCCAGTCTCCCAGACTGAACTACCCAGTCTCCCAAACTAAACCACCTAGTCTCTCAGACTAAACCTCCCAGTTTCTCAAATTGAACCACCCCAGTCTGGGAGACTAAACCTCCCAATTTCTCAAATTGAACCACCCAGTCTCCCAGACTGAACCACCCAGTCTCTCAGACTGAACCACCCAGTCTTTCAGACTGAACCATGAACATAAACCTTGAAATGTGTTTCGTGTCTTTTTGTTTGTAAAAATGTTTGTTTTCCTAGATCTGGGTGTTTCGAGTATGCAATGAAAACATGTTGTAAAAATATTGACGTGAGAGCCCTAAGGATTGTAGTCTAGACTCGAGAAGGAATCCTAGTTCGCTACAATCGAAGCTCCGAAACCAAGCTGTCACACCCTGACTTTTGCGGAAGCGTGATTATGGTGTGACTTTCTTAATACCATTGCATTCAATCATAACAACAACTATATGATAAAACCATAGATTGTCATCCATTAAATAAGTTTGAAAACATCAAAAACATCATTGTTTAAACATAGACTTCAAATTCAAGTTTTACAAACCATACGAATTGTTTAAGAGTTCACTAAGGACTCATCAAAAGACCTTCAATAAAAACAGGCTTTGGTAGTTGTGTCTCATCTAGGAGTAAGATACACCAACCAAGCCCTAAGACAACAGATGACATCCTTTATTCTTAACGCAGCTTGAAACATTCAACGCCCTCCAGATCCACTTTTAATTCCCTGAAATACATGTATTTTGAAAACATCAACAAAAGTTGAGGTAGTTCATGTGTTTGTTTCTGTGTATGAAATAAACCTTGTAAACATTGTATGTATGAATGTTTGTAAATCCTGATATGAAAGCAAAACAAGGAAACAGATCGATTAATGGTTTGCAAGGCCATTAATATGCGTGCAACGGCGTAGGAAGGCTCAAACCTAGCAGATTTTGTACCGGTCTTCCGGTTGTAAGACATAGTCACCTCATGAGTCAAAACCCCGGTCCACATGGGTGTGGGCTCGCTACACCCAAATAGATCTGTCACTCATGCCCCTCGGTCCTAACACGAGGATTAATGGTCTTAAGAGTGCGCCTACCCATTCACATGATCTACTGTACTTTCCAAAGCTAACCATACCATTTGTAATTGTATGTAATCCTTTTGTAACCTGTACTTCACCCCCGAAGTTATAAAACAAAACAGTTTAAAGAAAAGGGGGACATGAACTCACAGTCTTGCGTCTTCTCACCGTAACTCAAAGCTTCGCCTGGCGTATACGACTACCTACAACGTACTAATGTCTATTAGACGAACGGGCCGAGCCTTGATTTAGTATTAGTGTCTTTGAGTTACGTTTCTTCGTTCCTTTGATATTATTCCAAGTTATTTAATTATTTATCAAAATAATTAATATTTTCACTTAAATTATATTTATTGAATTTTGGAATAATGGTTAAACAATATTATTGTAATAATACTTCACAAGAATTTATACTTGTATTTCCTTCCCAAGGATGGGGGGTATCTTATACATGTGTATTTTTGCCATGTTTTAGGGTCGTATTCCGGCGTGTATTTTACGTACGAGAATACGTATTTTTATTGTATTCATTAAGTATTATGTATATATACTTATCTTCATATTAATTCTCTGGAATATTAATTTTTTAATAAAAGTCCACCAAAATATATACTTCTAAAATATATATTGTAATAAATATTATTTAGAAAAATTATTTATAATTTTTCTTTTGGCAAAAATATTTATATTTTCTTATAAGTTCCAAAATTATATTTTTTCATGTCCAACATAGAAAATATATATAAACTCACTTTTCTTTCAAAAATGATATGTTCATATTTATTTGAGAAAATACATTTTTCTCCCAAGCGTGTTGTATTTGTTGTTGGTGTAAGAAAATATATATTTCCTTAAAAATAATATATCTTCTAAAATTTAAAGAAAAATATATATTTCATACCTTCCAAAAATAATATATTTTTCCTTGTAAAAAATATGATATATTTTTGTAGGAATTGTAAAAATCATACTTTTCTTTCCTTGGTATTCAAAATATAATTTACCAAAATATACTTTGTGAATAAATTCCCGAATAATTGTAAGTCTTATATTTCATAGTTTGGTTTCATCAATATTTTGTGTACAAGTTGTATATTTATTCCTTGGAATTTTGGTAATATTTTGGATGGTAATTTTTGGTATTTTTGTGAGTTACATTATTTCAAGTCTTAAAATAATATAATTAATACACAAAATATACAAATAATCACACACATGGTGTCATCTAAATATATATTTCCTAAATACATATTTAGTCACTTTTATTTATAAAAACCAACCTCCAATATTCATATTTTTGTAATAAGAATTCTGGCAAAGTTTATGTAGGAAATTCATAGTTAAAAATACACTTGTAAATATTTGTTTGAAAATATTTTTCTAAGTGTTTATATTTTTATAAAATTTTGCCATAGTTTCCCCTAAAAATGGAGGTTTCCATGCTTTCAAACATATCATTTTCTTTTGTAAATATCATCACAATCCATTCACAATCAGCAACAGTTAACCTTCACTTACCAATTTTGCTAAAATCATGTAATAGCTACTACTTCATGAACTTGAATATTTGTAAAAATTTGTAGTAACTTACTAGTATTCTTAGTAAGTCTTGTTACCCTTTGAAATGTGATTAGTTCTTTAAAAACTTCATTTTTAAAGAAGTTGGATGTTTACTACTTCAAAACATATTTTCTAAAAATTTCTTTATACAATCTTCTTGTTACACAAGTGTTCCTACACATGTTTAACCACTAAAAACAAGGTTTGTTCAAGTAAGAACCAAGATTTAATGAAACTTTTATTTTTAACTTGGTTTCTTTAGAAATTGTTGGGATTGAACCCTATCAGAGGAACAGTTGATTAAAGCCAAAACTGGATTAGAGAAGTGGATCCAAAATAAGCAGATGTTATGTTTACATTCCCTCCCCTTGAAAGTGGTTCTAACAACTGATGACCTCCATCCACTGATCCTTTACAACATCTGCTGACTAACAACTGCTGATCAAGTAAAAGACTGATGAAGACTAAAGCCTGATGATCAATCTACTGCTATGGGTCAAGCACTGCTGAAGATATCATGTACTGCAGGAGTCACAACAGTGGAAGGATAAAGTAGTAGTTTAGTCTTTCTTATGTAATGTATTGTGATCAGTAGTTAGCATAGCAGTGTTTGTATTAGATCAGTAGTTAGAGTTTGTTAGGAGGTTAGTTGTCACTTTCATGATGACGTCAGCAAAGATGCCACAGTGGTTTGGGCATGCCTATAAATAGAACAGTGCCATGTACTATTCTATTAGCTCTTCATCACTTTTCTTCCTGTACGAACAAACATTGTGAGCTCAGGCTGAGGGGGAGTTTGTTACATGCATGCATATTGTAATTGAATCTTGTAATAAATTCAAGCATTCGGTTCAATGTTAAACTTGTGTGTTAAAAGCATTTCTCCTGTTTGATTGTGTGCAAAGTTTAATTTCATTTTAATTCCACTGCATTACTTGTTCATTTTTCATCTTAAATCAAACGTAAAACACAATCAATCCAATCTCAGATCCTAACAATTGGTATCAGAGCTGGGACAGTCAAATTTGATTTAACAATCATTTTGACATAAATAGTTCAGCTCACAATCGTTGATACTGATAGTTGTTCGTTTTGTTGAAAAACAGAGCAAGGTTTAATCACGTTGAAAGTTGATTAATCAGTGCCTGTAAAACAACCAGGATGATGTCACAATCACAAGATGATAAGAATAACATTGGTTCACTTTTCAAACCACCCATGTTGAAATGAAATGAATACAACATCTGGGAGAGAAGGATGGGTCACATCCTTGCTCAACAGAATACCGGATGTTGGAGATCTGTTGTTTTTGGGCCACATGTTCCCATGGTGCCAAGTGCGGAGGATACAAAGAAGTTCGAACCTAAGAAACCTGAAAACTATACTGAAACTGATTTTCAAAAATTCGAACTCGATGCCAAAGCATTTAGTATCGTTGCATCTGCACTACCCAATGAAATTTATGCTGGGCTGTTACATTGTAACAGTTCCAAGGAATTATGGGATGCACTTAAGGAACAATTTGGGGGAACTGAAGGAGTAATTGAAAATAACAGGGAAATTCTGAATCAGCAGTATGAAACCTTTTGTCACATTAAGGGTGAATCATTAACCCAACAATTTGAGCAATTCAGTTGTCTCATTAGTGAGCTAAGACTTGTTAAAGTTGAATTTGCTAAATCTACACAAAATAGCAGGTTTCTTAGATCACTGCCTGAAAAAATGTGATACAATTGAATTTGGGACCAGAAACTCTGTTGAGTTCAAAGATCTGACACTGACCCAGCTTCATGGTAGACTCCTGACCTATGAAAGGGAGTTAAACCAGAAAAAGAGGTTGCAAGAGTCTGGCAAAGTTGCAGATGATTATTCATTTGGCAACACAGCTCTTCTGGGTCAAGAAGAGTCTGGCAGCAGTAAGGATCAATGTTATGATCATTTTATTGACATAACTGTTGGGGGTAATTTCAACTCTGATCCTCACTCATCCAACTTTGCTTTCACAGCAAATGGAGAAAGCCAGATCTCTGATAATCTGTGTTTTGAACTCAATGATTTACAACACTTTGATCCCACTGACTTAGAAGAAATGGACATTTTGCATCAATTGGCTTTGCTTAGTGTGAGAACAAGCAAATTCTATAAAAGAACAGGGAGAAAATTCCCAGGGTTACATGGGAATTTAAAAGTGGGGTTGGATAAGTAAAAAATAAAGTGTTATAAGTGCAATAGGCTAGGTCATTTTTGCTAGGGAATGCAGGAGTCAAACCACTGGTCCAATTATCACTCATCCTAGCTCAAACCCTAGACCACAAAACCAAAGCACTGTGCACTATGCCCAATATACCCCTGCAGCCCATGTTAACACTGCTCACTATGCTGCAACCCCTGTGCCTGTGCATTATGTTCAAACCACTGTTCCACAACAAGCCCCTATCCCTTAGGCTCAAGTGTAACCCGTTGCACCTCAACAAACTGCTCTAACAGTGGTTCAACCAGATCAACAAAGCTTTTTCACCCAAGGTTTTGTTGACTGGAGCAGTATGCCTGATGAGCTTGGTGATGAAAATTTTGCACTCTATGCTTCTAATGATACTTTTAATGATGAATTTTGTCTTATGGCATTAGAGTCAATACCAGAAGGGGTAGAAGCTGAAGGAGAACAGCTAAGTGTTGAAACAGTGGATGAAGTGGCTGAAGCAGTGGTTACTGCAGTTGCTGGTGAACTACTGCTGGGAGAAAATTCAAAAACCCTGATTGAACCACTGTTTGACCCCTGGTCCAAAGAAGGTGAGAAAGAAGAGAGAGCTGATGAAGAAAATGATCATCAATGTGATTGTGCCATGATGGCTGCTGCTAAGGTATCATCTCAGGTTCTTGAAAATCTGTGTTTAGACAAATGCATCATAGCATTTGCTAACATTAAAGAGGTAAATGAAAACCTTAGGGATAAAGTTTTGAATGATGAAGTCAAATTTGAAAAGTCTATAAAAGAACTTAAAAACAAATTGGCTGGAAAAGATAAAGAAATTTGTAGTCTCAAAGAAGAGCAAAGCATAACCAAGAACCAACTCCAAACTATGGTAGAAAAATATCAAGTTTGCAAAAAGGAGTTGGAATCCACCCAAATCACTTGTGAAAGATGGGTGGAATCTTGCAAAGGTTATGAGGTCATGCTTGAAAAACAACTTGAAAGCAATGTAAAATTTGGCAAAGGATTTAGAAAATATGATGAAATTGAAAACACTGCCGCAAAACAAGTTGGTTCAGTTGAAATAACACCAACCAACAAGAATGGCCAAGAAGTTAAGATAACTGACAAACTTGGTAACAAAATCACTCTGGAAAGATCTGTGAGATTCTCAACCTTTGAGGAAATTGAGAAATACCAATTTAAACCCACATGGTCTGATGAGTGTGACATTCTTGAAAATTTCAAACCAATGGACTTGTCAACCACTGATGGTGTAAAAGCTCCTAAAGCAAAGGTTATTCCTCTCAAAGACATCCCAATAGTGGTTCAAAACTCTGTTGCTAAGGAGTCTGAGAAGAAGAAAAGAAGAGAAAAAGTTAAAAACCTGTTTTGTGATTTCTGTGAAAAGAAGAACCATCTAACAAAAGACTGTTTTCATCTAAAAGCATATGATATCAACAAAACAAGTGTAATTATACCTGTTGAGAGCTGCACCATCAATGGTAAATCAAACCACAAAACTCAGGAATGTGTGTATCTCAAATCCTTTGATGTAAAAAAGAATGAGTACACTGCAAAAACATCCTTGAGTTCATCAACATCATCTGTCAAATTCACCAAGAATCAACCACTGTTTGTGCCAGTTCAAACAGCTGTCACAAAAAGAGCTGAACCAAACCTCTGTCAAAAGAGATGTTCAGGTGACTGATACACCCCCTTCCAATCAATACAGAAGAGGTAAGGGACAACCACCATACCAAAGGATCACACATGTTTATGAGGTTTACAAAAATCCTTCTAAACCAAGAGTGAACAGGTATCCTTTTGGTTATCAGCAGATCATTGGGCAAGACCCCCAACAGTGGTTAGTGAAAAACAGTTCCAAAACTGTCCAAACCCCTGACCTAACCACTGCCCATCCACCTGAACTTAACCTAGACACTGCTGAGACCCCATCCAAAGCCTTATTGGCTTTGGAGACCCTAATGAACTAATCCTTTTCTACATGTGCAGGGAGCTTCTGCATGCTTAGATAGTCTTTGGTATGTAGATAGTGGAGGCTCCAGGCACATGACAGGATGTAGAGCCCTTCTCAAAGATTTCAAAACTCATGGAGGGGGTGATATATCCTTTGGCAATAATAGTAAAGGGAAGGTTCTGGGGTCTGGTATTGTTCAGTCTGGTAAAGATAAGTTTGAAAATGTCAATCTATTAGACAATCTAAAATTCAACCTCTTAAGTGTCTCTCAAATGAGTGAGAAGGGCTATGGCTCATTCTTTACAAAAGAGTGTTGTAGGATTGTTGGACCAGAAATGGTTGAAAAGATTGAAGCAATAATAAAAAATGGAAAAAACCCAACTTGTTGCTCAAAGAAGTGGCAATGTTTATGTGGTAGATATGTCAAAAGAGAGCCCCAGGACTGATGCCTGTCTATTCTCAGCTGCCTCAAACAACGAGACAGAATTATGGCACAGGAGACTGGGGCACACAAATCTCAAGACAATCACTGCTATTTCAAAAAAGGGGTTAGTAAGAGGTTTACCTCAAAAACTGTTCACCTGTCCTGAGCATTGTGTTTCCTGCCTAAAAGGAAAACAACATAAAAGCTCATACAAATCAATTGAAGAGTCCAAAACAACCAAGTGCTTGCAAATGCTTCACATGGATCTGTTTGGCCCAGTTAAAGTCATGAGTCTTAGAAAGAAAAGATATTATTTGGTTATTGTTGATGACTTTTTTAGGTTTACATGGACTTACTTTTTACACTCAAAAGATGAGACTGCAGGCATTCTGCAAGACTTTGTGAAACAGGTTGAAAAGCAGTTTGACCTACCAGTAAAAATCTTCAGAAGTGATAATGGCACAGAGTTCAGAAACAAGGAGTTAGATGATTTCTGCTTGTCAAAAGGAAGTGTGAGGTAGTACAACATTCCAAGAACACCAGAAAAAAATGGGGTTGATGAGAGAAAGAACAGGACTTTGATTGAGGCTGCCAGAACCATGCTTGCTGATTCAGGTTTGCCATTAACATTTTAGGCAGAGGCAGTAAACACTGCTTGCTATGTCCAAAACAGAGTTTTAATCAACCCCAGGCATCAAAAGACTGCCTATGAACTGCTGTATAAAATAAAGCCATTGATTTCATATTTCAAAGTTTTTGGCTGCCCATGCTTCATTTTAAACTTAAAAGATTCTATCTCAAAGTTTGCAGCCAAAAATTGATTGTGGTTATCATCTGGGATACTCAACCACTGCTAAGGCCTACAAAGTGTTTAACACAAGGACTAAAACAGTGGAAGAGACTTTGAATGTAAAGTTCAATGAACTTTCATCAATGAAAATCCCAGCAAATCCTGCATAATTGTTTGATCTTGATAAATTTACTTTTGAAAATACTGCTGTCATGACTAACATTGCAGGTCCATCAGAAAGTTCATCATCAGACTATGGATATGAAGTCATCATTCCACAACAAAAATCTGCATCAAATGGTAGAGCAGCAGTTGTTCAAAACAATTGTCAAAGTTCAACCACTGCTACCTCAACAGTTGTTGACCAAAGTAGCCCATCAACCCCTGCTTCCACATCATCAAACACTGTTGATATAAGTCCTCAAACAGTGGATCAAAATCAACATGTGTCCACACCATTACCTCCTATTCCACCACCCTTTGAAGCCACTGCTGGATCATCAAAGTCACCAGCAGTGGTTAGCTCAGATGATTCACATCTGCAGCCTTCACCATTAAATGCCATTGTTCCATACCAATGAGATCTAATCTTCTTGAAATATCATTCACCTGACCAAATCATTGGCAACATCAATGAAGGGGTGCTCACAAGAAGTCAATCCCAAAACATTTGTCTTTTTGCTGGTTTCCTATCTCTCCATCAGCCAGTTCAGTACCAAGAGGCACTAAAAGACAACAGTTGGGTAGAAGCAATGCAGTACACCCATTGCAACCAATAAAATAGTCATGTCTGATGAAAAAGGATGATTTGGTTGATTAAACTCTATATAGAAGCATGATTGGGTCTTTATTATACCTAACTGCATCTAGGCCAGACATCATGTTTGCAACATGTGTTTGTGCAAGATCCCAATCAGCCCCTAGAAAGTCAAACCTTATTGCTGTAAAAAGGATATTCAGATACCTAAAGGGTGCTCCCACACTTGGTATCTGGTATCCAGCTGATGGAAATATCAAGCTTTTAGGTTTCTCAGATAGTGACTTTGCTGGATGTGACAAGACAAGGAAGTCCACTTCAGGAGGGTGCCAATTCCTAGGCAGTTGCTTAGTGTCTTGGCAAAGCAAAAAGCATGCAGCTGTTTCCACATCCACTGTTGAGGCAGAGTACATAGCTGCTGCAAGCCGTACAGCCCAACTGCTTTGGCTTCAAAATCAATTGCTGGATTTTGGTATCACTGCCCTAAAGACACCTCTCATGTTGGATAGTCAGGCAACAGAAAATATCATCAAAAATCCAGTATCTCGTTCAACCACCAAACACATTGACATCAGACATCACTTTGTGAGGGATTGCTATGAAAAAGGTCTGATTTCTCTGCACCATGTTCCAACTAAAGATCAGTTGGCAGATGTGCTAACAAAAGCATTAGACACATCCACCTTTGAAAGCTTGATCTCTCGGATTGGCATGCTAAACATGGACTAACAAGCAAACTCTTGTTTTTCTATGAATAAAACCATTAAAATGTTTTCAGAAAATCAAAAATCCATCCTTAAAAATAGCTAAAATGAATTTTTCATTAAAATCCTTAAAAGTCTACCATAACCAGTGATTTGTTCAAACATCTGCTCCACTAAAAGTTGTCCACTGCTGAAAGTCAACCCCTGTTCTCTCATTTCCTTGGTAATCACTGTTGTTCAAAATCAGTGTTTTCATCCACTGATAAGCTATCCACCGATAGTTAAAATCACCAACTGTTTTCATTGTACCGTTACAACCACTGATATTGCTCCATCAGTGGTTTCATAAAACAACTGTCTTCCATTACTCATTAGGGGTTCGCACGTAGACAGTACATAGCGGTCAGATCTTTTGTAACCGCTGCCACGTCAACATTCACTTTTCCCTTATAAAACCCTAATCAAAACCCCCAAACAGGGTTTTACACTGTCGAAATGAATTCTAAAATTCCTTTCTCAAAGCAGTTTCCACCATTTCTCTCTCAAATCCCTCATCGTCTTCTTCATCTTGCACCTTACTCATGTCTTCTTCTGCTCCAAAATAATCAAAAAAGGCCACTCAAATGGCTACCACACCCATCGAAATTCCATACAAATCTCCTCACAATTATTTGGGTCTACTCACAAAACCCACTCACACTAAAACCTTCAATTCCATCATTGACACTATTTCGTCTTCAAAGTACAAAACTTTGTTAACTGCTGATGCTCCAATTTACCTAAAAACCCAGAGAGAATTTTGGAAAAATGCCACAATTGAGAGCCAAGGTGAGACGGTCATAGCCATTAATTCCTCAATAATGGGTAAAAAGGTTAAAATTACACCACAATCCATTTCAGAAGTATTTGAACTCGATGATCAGCAAGGTAAAACTTCTTTTCCCAAAGCGAGTATCAAACTGATTTTCTTGAGAGGGGTTATTTTGAAGAAATGAGAAAAGACACCTTACAAAAGGGTAACTTTCCTCCTGCTACAAGATTTTTATTCCATACCCTCTTGATGTGTGTTTCAAATAAAACAACTGTAGGATCGTTTGCACGACCAAACGAGTTGTTCAGAAGAGATCTCGGACTAAATCAGAGGCGGAATTCAGTGATTTAGTCTACGTTCAGCTTATTTTGCACTAGATTCACTTTAACCTGTCTCTTGTATTGATTACACAATGTTTTACAGGCTGGAGACACTTTGGCAGCACCTCGACACCGGAATCAGAAAGTTACAAATGAAATAATCAAGGCAGGTATTTATAGGGATTCCATTTCGTGCGAAATGGACAATGTCCATTTCGTACGAAATGACCTTCCCATTTCGTGCGAAATGGTCACATCCCACATGTTTCACACTTTTATCGTATATCGTGCTATAATCTTTCTAATCTATTACAAGACTTGATACAAGACGAAGTCGATATACATATGCACCAACAGACTCCCCCTGGATGTCGACGAGTCTTCAGTACACGTCTTCCATATGTCACATCTTCAGTCTTGATCAGTCTTTGTGCTCTTTTAAAGTATCTGACAGTGTAAGCATCCTTCAATCTTTTTCTTCTCAATCAACATCAGCATTTATACTCCCCCTTGAATGTTGATCTTACAATCTTCAAGCTTCAATCTTCAAACTCCCCTTGGATGTTGATCCAAAATCTGTATCTGGCTATTATGTCCTCAGACTCCCCCTTTTGATAAGCTGGGATTGCAGACTGGAATTGTTGCTTTTGCGGAAAATCCTCAGGTATCGGAACCTGGCTAACCTGCACATCCTCTACCTCAAAATAAATTTCACAAATTTAAAATTTGACAAATTTATATACCACTTGCAGATATCATTCAAAATGATTTAACATTTATAATTTATGATGACCACATGTAAGAATAACATTCAGATTTGACATTTAGTTATTTCAAAAACATTTTTCATTTCAACAGACTCTCCCAACCTTATTGTTCATCATGTTTAGCACTCGAAACTTTGAAAATCAGCTTTTCAACATCAGTTGTCGAAAATAAGATGAAATAAAATCTTTTTGAATTTTTCAAAATTTTATGCTAAAACACATTCTTTTTGGATTTTGTTTAAATGGAAAGCAGTAAAGAAATATTTACAGACAATATTTTTGTGAGTTTGTGTAAGAGGATCATATCAGTTTTTGAAATCAATCACTAGCACCGTTGAGCTTTAAACACATTAAGTTCTAAACGATTCACTTAGATTGTCAGTATACTGATCCACTTAAATTTTCACACAAATTTCAACTGTTTCGAGATACGAGATTAATGTTTTAAGGACTTAAACTTATTCACGTGTCCCACCTCAGAATATACTCCCATATCCAGACTCCTATATTCAGTCTTACAGGTGAATGTACACTAATGATATCTGTAAGGGGTTAAATGCGAGACCATGAGAGCTCAGGCTATTGCTTTCGCAAAATCAGAGAGATGATGGTTCGACTTTAGGTAGGTTCCCTTTAGAGAATCTTTTCTTCAACAGCACATGATTAGCATTTTTCAATGTTTCATCATTTTTTATGCTGAGGGCGAGCTTTAAGATTAAAGTAATGTAAAGCATTATACGAGGACTAGGCTATTGCTCTCGCAAAATCAGAAGTCCAGGTATAATACCCCAGATATCACCATGCACAAAGACCTAGCATGTCAGAAATAGAAAGCCCTTCAAACAAGATTTCGGGGTTACCCATATATCCGAGAGATGTTCCCCACGGAATAAGTAAGTATAATATTTAGGTTTATATCTCAAAGACAATCTACTAAGCGTGCGAAAACCTACTGGCATATCATCAGTGAGACCGTTTATCACATTATAACTTTCCAATTCTTTAGCATGCTGTGATAGTCCACTGATGTACTATCATTTCCTCTTTTCTCAACAAAACTCATTTTTGATTTTATCATGTTTTTGGCTTTTTTAAATTATCTAATGTTTTTGGATTTACTGAAATTTCTTACTCCCCCTAAAATTCAGAACCATTTAAAGAAAATTTGACAAACCGTTGTGAATTGCTTCAATTCGCCATCCACTTGGCATAAACAATCAGAACTCCCCCTGACAACAAACTATTTTCCCATTATGATCTCAAAACACTTAAGTTTGTTTTAATCAAATGGTTTTTCTGAAAAATTAGTTTTGTTGATTCCACTTGTAAGATCGGGGATTTGTTCATCACTTTGTCCTTTCAGCCACTTGTATGAAAGTTAAATCAAGATCAACTTAATGACCTTGATTAACCACTTGTAGGTTCTCATCAACCATACCACTTGTAAAACAAAATATGACAATTTTCAAGAATAATACCACCACTTGTAGGTCGAAATATCACTGACATGAATTTCTCAAGAAAAATGCCGATTCCTGCTCCACGATTACCAACTTGGGTGCTCCGGCAAGTCAGGATTTTTACATATGAAATACAGACACCCAAGCCTGACCAGCTTTGGGTGTGACCTTTTCAGTTTCACTTGGGGTTTCAACATTTCTTTTTTATTTATAAAAATCTTTTACCCCTTTGGCCCTACCATCGACCATTTTTCCAAAAATATTTTTCACTTTGTCGTTAAAAGCCTTTTCGACATCAAATTCTTTCTTTTCAGAATAGAATTGATTCGAAATCTCCACTTTACCAACTTTTTGTTTAAAATTTTCAGTCCGAAATGGTGGAAAGTTTACATCATCCATTTGCGGAACTGAATTATCACTTTTAACCTCAACTTGTGGCTCCTCTGACTTTGACGAGTCAGATTCATCACCAGATTTCTTATCAGATTTCTTAACAACCCACTTATGATTGTCAAAATTCACCCTTCTTCTGTAAAATCTTTTCGAACATTCACCAACTTCATATGTTGAATTTTTAAACACTTTGAATTTTTCAGTTGGTGGTTCAGTTTTATCAACAATTTTTTCTTTAAGTTTAGAAACAACTTCCTGTTTTGTGTTGGTTGCCTTTGGACAATTCCAGGCGATGTGACCAACTTCTTGACATCGGTAACAGGTTCTTGTCTCCTTTCTCTGATAAGCTCCATTCTTCTCAAACTTTTGTTTTTCTTCAAAGAACTCTTTGTTCGATTGTTTCCAAAATGAGCTCTTTATCTCTTCTTCAGAATTTGACCCTGAAACAAATACTGTTTTTGTTTTAGAAATTTTCTCATTTTTATGATTTACGGGTGGAATAAAACCTAAACCTTTCTTTTTAAAATTGCTGTTATGGTTTGATTTCTTTTGAAAACCAGAACTAGAACTGTAACCTTTTTTCTTGTTCAATATCTGTTGAACCCTTGAAGTGTACTTTTTAGGTTTTTCATTAATATTTACATCTTTTATTTCAGAAATATTAATTTCTGTTAATTTGAAAACCCTTTTAATCTTTTTAATTTGAACACTTCTTATTGGAAATTCTTTATCAAAATATAATTTGTCAGAATCATTCAAAGTATATGCAACTTCAAATGTTTCGTCATTCAAATTAGATTTTAATAACATAAATTCTTATTGGAAGAAGAACAAAAGAGTTCATTTTGGAAACAAACAAACAAAGAGTTCTTTGCTGCTAGACAAAAGTTTGAGAAGAATGAAACTTACCAGAGAAAGGAGACAAGAACCTGTTATAGATGTCAAGAAGTTGGTCACATTGCCTGGAACTGTCCATTGGCAACCAAGACAAAACAGGAAGTTGTTTCTAAACTCAAAGAAAAAGTTGTTGACAAAACCGAACCACCAACTGAAAAATTTAAAGTGTTTAAAAATTCAACATATGAAGTTGGTGAATGTTCGAAAATATTTTACAAGAGAAGAGTGAATCTTGACAATCAGAAATGGGTTGTTAAGAAATTAGATGTGAAATCTGGCGATGAATCTGATTCCACAAAATCAGAGGAGCCACAAGTTGAGCGAAAAATTGAAATGTCAGTACCGCCAATGGATGATGTCAATTTTCCACCATTGCCAGTTGAAAATTTTAAACAAAAAGGTTGGTAAGGTTGAAATCTCGAATCAATTCTATCCTGAAAAGAAAAAAATTGATATCGAAAAGGTTTTTAATGGAAACGTTAAACAGATTTTTGGAAAGATGGTCGATGGGAAGGAAAAAAGGGTAAAAGATTTTTATGAAACAAAGAAAGCATCTTACTACCCAAGTGAAGTTGAGGAGGAAACATCCAAGTTTGGTGAAGCTTGGATTTCTGTTTTTCATAAGTGAGAGGTATGACATGCCGGAGCTCCCAAGTTGGTGATCGCGGAGCATGAATCGGCATCATTCTTGAAAACTTGTTTTTGAAAGAGTTTGACTTGCCGGAGCTTCCAGGTTGGTAAGTGTGAAGCAGGTATCGGCATTTTTCTTGAGAAATTCACTTTTGTGATATTTCGACCTACATGTTTGATCTACAAGTGGTAATCTGTGAAATTGTTATATTTTGATTTACAAGTGGTATTGGTTGATAAGTGAACCTACAAGAGGTTAAAGAAGGTTTTCACTTACAAGTAGTTAATCAAGGTCATTAAGTTGAACTTGATGTAACTTTCATATAAAGTGGTTGAAAGAACAAAGTGATGAACCCCTAACCTACATGTGGTTTTATGAAATCAACAAAACTTATTTTCCGGAAAAACCATTTGATTAAAACAAACTTAAGTGTTTTGAAATCATAATGGGAAAATAGTTTGTTGTAAGGGGGAGTTCTGATTGTTTATGCCAAGTGGATGGAGAATTGAAGCAATTTGATATCAGTTGTCACTTTATCTTATATAGTTTATTTTCAAATTTCCTTTAAATGATTTTGCATTTTAGGGGGAGTAAGAATTTTCAGAAAATCCAAAAACATTTGAAAATTTGAAAAAGCCAAAAACATGATAAAATCAAAAATGAGTTTTGTTGTACAAAAGAGGAAATGATAGTACATCAGTGGACTATCACGACATGCTAAAGAATTGGAAAGTCAAATGTGATAAACAGTCTCACTGATGATATACCAGTAGGTTTTTACACATTTAGTAGATTGTAACGAGATATAAAACTAAATTTCAAACTTACTTATATCGTGGGGAACATCTCTCGGATATATGGGTAACCCCCGAAATCTTGTTTGAAAGGTCCCTCTTTCTGAGATATTAGGTCTTTATACTCAGTGTCACACCCCGACCACGTATAACATACAAAACGTGGCGGAAAACGTCGGGGAGTGTTGTAACAGAATTAATTGTTTCATAACCATGGCATACAAAGTTGTATTTTATTTATCAACATAAGAGTTTCATTGTTTTAAATAGGAAACAAAGAGTTCATAACATAATTAAACTAGTCTATCTTCATTTTTAGTATCTAAGGCACATGTCCGCCCTAGTGTCACGATCATCGTCCTACGCAAAAGCTCCTGAAAACACATGTGAAAATAGGTACGTTAGCATAAAAATGCCTGTGAGATACATAGGTTTTGTGAAAATAGAATTCATGACTTATGAGTTTAGAAAATGTTTAGTCATGAACCTTGTAATTTGCTTTGTCTTGTAAATCATTTGAAAAACGATAAGATCAGATGATATGTATAAATAAGAGAATAATGTACGGTTTAAATGTATAACCAAGTAAAATGAGTTGTATAAAGAAAATTGTTTGTAAACCAAAGTCTTGTGAAAATTGTGTTACTTGTGTAAAATGTATAAGTCCAAATTGAATGATTTAAATAACGCTATGATATGTAATATAATACAAACACTTATATATAGGAAGTACCAGCGACGTATCCACCATGCTTGTATCATATTACTCACATCTCGTTACTTAAGTCACTTAAACAAACCACCAATGTATAAAGTCTATGTTTAAACCAATGGTCAAAAGTCCTTGTATAAGCCATGTCAAATGTTTATAAGTCTAAAAGTAGTCAAGTAATGTGTATCAAATGTTATGTATTGTAAGTAAAGTATTGTCACATAATCCAAATGTAGAAATGTACAAAACAAAGTGTTTTGAATATATCAAAAAGTTATGTTTTGCAAAGTAATGCATGTTACATTGATACAAACATTTATGTGGTAAGTTAACGCATACATTCAAGCCTTGAGACAGTCGGATAGCCCTTTCTGTCAAGGTTATCAAAAGTAATGTTTTCGGATTCAGTCATTCCTTACATCCAAACAAACCCGGGATGTCAGGAATGGGATTTGTCAAGTCCTATGGTACCAGTACTTACTACCGAGCGGCGTAGCTAATGTTAATGAACGTATATAAGTCTCGTTTATGCAAACCAAATGTTATAGCAGTTGTATACATGTCATACAAAAATAATGTACTAAGTATGCTAAGTTAACATACAAAGCAGAAAAGTCATGTAAATCAATGTGCTAGCATGCTATCAGTCAACATACATAGCAGAAATGTAAAGTAAAACAATGTACTAAGTATGCACACAATGGACATACATAGCATGAAATGTAATGTACTAAATACGCACACAATGGGCATACATAGCATGAAATGTAATGAAATCATGTACTATAATGTACTAACAAACATAGTAGGTATATGATGTGAAAACAGGAAAGCACGAAAGTAACAAGTAGGCACATGTGTTTCACCCCAAAACAGTTTGGAAAACAGTAAAAGAGGGGTTCTATGTACTCACTTGAGATTGCTCAGAAGTCCTAAGATAACCACCAAGCAATGCTAGAGATCACGGAATCAAACGGCACCTAATATAGGTAACTATGTTAATAATCCGGACCTATATTGGAAGATCGGATAGAATGAGGGCTCGTAAACCAAATGAGTATTGGAACTCATGTAGTATGGTTTAACAAGGCCTACATACTAAATGAAACCTAACCTAAGTGTTTACGACCCATTACGACCCGTTTAGGAAGCTTATGCTACTTTAACGCGTCGTTCGCGTAAAACGCGTTTGGACCATCTAACTAGTCCTATGACAAGTAACATATGCCTTAACATGTCTATTATTGTTGTCAAATCAGTTTAGATGTCAAAAGTTATGTTACATATGTTTAAAATGAATTTTCGCATCAAAGGGGTATTTTGGTAATTTACCTAAGGCATATAAACTACCTATCATACAACTACTTAAACGAAGCGACCATAAGGTATAACCTCGGAAGGTTATTCCCTATATACTATGGTCACCTAATGTATTTGGTCGGATCCTAATGATCGACCAAATGGGTCGGGTTCGAAGGTATAAGCGATTTATTAGATCGCTTACCCTTACGACCCTAGACAACGTGGTAATCAGTAGGCATAGTCACAAGGGACTATAACCATCGTGATTACAATCACGTTGCGAAGTTCAAACGAACTTAGCATTGACCATAAACTGGTCAACGCAGAAAGTCAAACAAAGTTTGACTTTCGGACTCGAAAAGCAATAAAAGAACGAAGGAATACTTACGAAGGGTCCCCGAATGCTAATCTAGATCAAAATAGCTCAGGTATGAAACAAAGGTTTCAACTTAGAGCACATTAGATCAGATTCTTGTGAGGAATGAGTGAAAATGTGATGGGTATTTATAGGATTTCCCGAACCGTTAGGATCGTTTCTTGGAAAACGTGATCGAATCTCGTGCGTACACTTGTTGGAAAGTTGTGGTAACTAAAAATGGCCCCTAATGAGCTGAAAGGGCAAGTGTGGGTATGTGGTTGTGAGTTAAACAGCTGTAATCTGTTGACTAATCGATCTTATCTGATCTGGGACCCTGACGCGGGCCGCGTAAAGGACACACTGATCTTACGCGGGCCGCCTGGCCTGCACAGATCAGAAACATGTTTGCATTTTGACAGCTTTGGTCCCTGTTGGTGTTTAAGCTTATTTCCGGCACTTCTAAGGCCCGTCAAGCCAACTTTAAGGCCCTAAAATGATGCCTAAACATTGTGGACATGAAACATGCTCAAAAATATGCCGGATGTTGGTTCGTTTGGTCGTACGATCGCGATGATCGCTTAATTACGACGGAATGCGCATAAGCGCGAAAAACGATCCAAATGACGCGACGAATGGATTTTTCTCAAGCCAAACACTAAAATAAAATATTTTTGTGCTTACATAAATTTTTGGATGTCCGGATGTATTTAGAAGGTCAGTTATGCGCGAAAATGCAAACTTGTGCACTTTTTGACGCTTTTAGTCCCTGAATGACCCAAAAGTTTATTTTAGCACACCGAACCCATCAAAGCCTATTTCTAAGCTATGTGAAGGATATTTATGATATGTTTAACTTATGTTCATGTTACGGAATGTCTGTTACAGTTCAAATCGGCATACTTTCACAGTTTGTCAAATTTAGTCCCAGTAGACGAATTAACTTGTTTTTGCCATACCAAAGCCTTCAAAACTTATTTCTAAGTTATGTAAAGGTTATTTAAGGTATGTTAAGTATATGTTGATGTTCCGGAGTATTTTTCGCATTAAACTGGTTACGTTTACGCACCAGTTTGCGTATAACTCTCCAGAAGGCGATATAGAGTTTGAAATTGAATAAAAGTCAAAACATGAAAAATGTAAAACACAACCAAACAAACATTGGGATCAAATAACATTGTTTTATTGATAAAAGAACTGTTCACAATGATTACAAGCACAAATGTTACACTCAGTGATATCTGGGGTATTATCCCGGGACTTCTGATTTTGCGGAAGCAATGGCCTAGTCCCTGTATAATACTTTACACTTGCTTGAAATATAGCGCCACCATCAGCATAAAAATGATGAAACATTGAAAAAATGCAAATCATGTGCTGTTGTAAAAAAGATCCTCTAAAGGGGACCCACTAAAAGACGAGCCATCATCTCTCTGCTGAACTGACGTTCTGACCTGAGCTCTCACGGCCCTCGCATTTAACCTTTACAGATATCATCTGTGGTATACTCACCT
>JARYGA010022855.1:0-42649 GCA_030545235.1 Helianthus tuberosus
ATTCACTACCATCCTGGTAAGGCGAATGTCGTAGCCGATGCGCTTAGTCGAAAGGAGCGAGTCAAGCTTCATTCTGTTCGAACTCTATCTGATCTCCAAACTCGAGTTCTTCAAGCTCAGCAATCTTGTGTTTCACAAGATTTGATAGGTAAGGAATTACCACATCAGCTTGAGCTTAAAATCGAAGCGAAGGACGATGGTTTGCTCTATTTTATGGATTGTTTGTGGATTCCGAAACAAGACGATCTTCGCACTTTAGTGATGGAAGAATCTCATAGGTCTCGATATTCTATCCATCCTGGTGCTGACAAAATGTACAAGGATCTTCGTACTATGTTCTGGTGGCCTGGTATGAAGAAAGATGTTGTCTTGTATGTGTCAAAATGCCTAACTTGTCTCAAAGTCTAGGCTGAACATCAACGACCTTCTGGTTTGCTTGTACAACCAGAGATACCGGTTTGGAAGTGGGAGAACATTGCGATGGATCTCATCACTAAATTACCGCGTACATCCAAAGGTCATGATGCTATTTAGGTTGTTATCGATCGATTGACGAAGTCAGCTCATTTTATTGCGATTCGCGAGGATCTATCTGCTGATTAACTTGCAAAGATTTATGTTGATGAGATTGTATCTCGACATGGTGTCCCTTTGGACATCATATCTGATCGTGATACTCGATTTTCATCTCATTTCTGGAAGACCATGCAATCTGCGATGGGAACCCAACTAAATCTAAGCATTGCTTATCATCCCCCAAAAAGATGGACAATCAGAGAGAACGATTCAAACTTTGGAGGATATGCTTAGAGCATGCGTGATAGACTTTGGTGGTAATTGGGATTCTCATCTTCCATTGATTGAGTTCTCTTACAACAATAGTTATCATGCTAGTATCAAAATGGCACCATTCGAAGCTCTCTATGGTCGAAAATGTCATTCACCTGTTTGTTGGAACGAGACCGGTGAAGCTCAGCTTACTGGGCCGGAACTTGTTCTAGAAACAACAGACAAAATCAAGAAAATTCGCGATAATCTTGTGACAGCTAGATGCCGTCAAAAGAGTTATGCGGATTTAGGATGCAAGCCCTTAGAATTTCAAGTCGGAGACCATGTCCTACTCAAGGTGTCACCTTGGAAGGGAGTGGTGAGATTTGGAAAGAAAGGAAAACTTGCACCACGATATGTTGGACCATTTAAGATTGTTGAAAGGGTTGGAAAGGTTGCCTATCGACTAGAGCTACCTCCAGAGCTTGGAAATATTCATCCGACTTTTCACATGTCCAATCTGCGAAAGTGTTTAGCTGACACTGATCTTCACATTCCTCTCGACGAGATCCAAATCGATGAAACGATGCACTTTGTCGAGAAACCTGTGGAGATAGTGGACCGTACATACAAACAGTTGAAGAACAAACGAATTCATTTGGTCAAGGTTTGCTGCGAATCCAAACGTGGCCCAGAGTTTACTTGGGAACGTAAGGACCAAATGAAGGCGAAATATCCGCAATTGTTCTCACAAGTTTCCTCTAGTTAAAATTTCGGGACGCAATTTCCTAAAGTAGGGGAGACTGTGACAACTGTGCTCTGTAATCGATGAACAATGCAAGACAATGTTAATTATTAATAAAACAATGTGTTTTGGTGTTATTATGTGTGTATTTGTGTTTGATGATTTTACGATTCGATTCGATTTCGATTTCAAGCTTTAAATCGCTTTCTAGAAAGTTATACGCAAACTGGTGCATAAACGCAGTCAGTTTACGCGAAAAACACTCCAGAATAGTGACATAGGCTTAACATACCTAAAATAACCTTTACATAACTTAGAAATAAGTTTTGGATGGTTTGGTGTGTTGAAAATAAGTCTATTCGATCGCAGGGACTATTTGTGTCAAACTGCGAAACTATACCGATTCGTATGGTATCGAAGAGTCTGGAACTTGATCATAAGCTAAAGATACCATAAATAACCTAAACATAGCTTAGAAATAAGCTTTGAGTGGTTCGTGTGCAAAAATATGCTTATTTGATCTTTCAGGGACTTAAAGTGTCAAAAACGACGTAAGTTTGCATTTTCGCCCATATCTTATGTTCTGACCACATCTGGACATCCAAAATTTTTGTACACACTAAAATATTTTTATTTTAGTGATCAGCAAGCAAAAATTCCTTTCGTCGCTTAATTTGGATCGTTTTTGCATCCGTTACGACTTCCGTCGTAATTAACCGAATAACGCAACCGTACGACCAAACGAGCCGACATCCAAGATGTTTTTGAGCATATTTTAAGTTCCCTATACTTTAAATTCATTTTAGAGCTTTGAAATGGGGTTAACGGGGCTTAAACGTGTCAAAAATGCATCGAAAATCAAGTTTGGGACTTCAGGGACTAAATATGCCAATTTTGAAAGTTTCTGGTCTGCAAGGTCCTTACGGACCGTAAGGACATATGCTTACAGTCCGTAAGCAGCCCCCAGCACATCAAAAATTTCAGAAACATCACTGCAGCTTCCCAGCCCATTCTTGAGGCCCTTGTACGCAATTTTTATGTTTTGGGGACCAAGTTATCACCTCCCCAAGGCTTCTAATCAGCTCCTAACAATTGTATGGCTAAGATCATTCCCTCCTTACCAAGAAATGATCCTAATGGTTTTGCAAAAACTATAAATAGCCAGGCTCTCTTCCAATTCATTTGCTCATTTCCTCATTCTCTTCTCTACAATCTGAATTGAGAGCTCTCCCAAGTGTTTGGAGCTTTCTAATCTGATTATTCTTGTAGAAAAGATAGCTAGGACCTATTGTAAGTCTTCTTTCATGCTTATTCTTTATGTTTAAGCAGAAAGTCAAATAGTTTGGCCAACAGTTTGACTTTCGGTTTTGACCATCAATTGGTCAAGTCAAAGTTCAATTGAACTTTGCAACGTGATTGTAATCACGATGGTTATAATCCTTAGCGATTATACCTACTGATTACCACGTTAACTAGGTGTAGTGACGAGTCAAAGTTTCGGTCAAAATGCATTTTAGCACGCATTTTGCAACGGAACTATTTTCGGGTATCAAAACCCATTGTTTTGATACCAAATCAGTTTTCTAAGTAGGTTTTGACACGTTTAACTCGTCACTATTAGTATAGTGCTTGTTTAAGGTCGTAAGTTAAGCGGTCTAAACAACCGCTTAGACTTTCGAACCCGACCCGTTTGGTCAATCATTAAGATCCGACCAAGCTCGATTAGTGATCATAGTTGCATAGGGAATAACCACTGAAGTTATACCTTATGATCGCATACGATTGGCCAGTTATTTGTTAAGTAGATTGTATGCCCATAGAAAATGACCAAAACGCCCTTTTTAAACATAAATCCGTATTTTACATATGTGAACATGTTTTTGGCATATAATCTGATTTAGTAACATGTTTAGGTATTATTGGGCATGTAAGACTTGACATAGCATATAGCTAACAATCCGAACATAGTTTCACGCGAACGACGCGTTAAAGTAGCATAAGCTACCTTAATGGGTCGTAACGGGTCGAAAGCACTTAGGTTAGGTTCCGATTTAGGATGTAGGCTTTGTTAAACCATATCACATGAGTTCCACACTCATTTGGTTTACAAGACCTCATTCTATCCGATCTTCCGATTTAGGTGTCGATTTATTTACTAGTGATCTGATTACTAGGTACTACTTGAATTTCCTTGGTTTGTCTAAGCTTCGCTAAGTTCTTTAGATCAAGGATACCCTTCATTCAATGTGAGTACATAGTTCCCCTATTTTACTGTTTTCAATTGTTTTGGGGTGATTCATATGTACTAAATGTTTTCGAGGTTTAACGATGGTTTTCAAAATGATTTCGATATTTAAACGATGGTTTCAAAAACGATAAAGATGGTTTATATTAAACTAATAATGATTTCAATAATGTGAACGAAACTTGTTGGTTGTAACTACATAAAGAATGACATTCATTAGCATTGATCAAGCCGACCAGTATTAGGTTATGGTATCATAGGATCTGACAAATCCCGTTATCCGACTACACCCATAGTTATGTGTGGGGTTTATGTAGGTAACGACCGAATCTGATGATTGTTAACTTACCCTTTGGTGGTTTGTTAATACGATGAACGAGGTGGTCGAGTCACGAAGGTTTGAATGTTATTAGCGAGACGACCAAAAGTAGTTTCACAATTAAAACGAATACGATTTTGGGACGAATTAAACGATTTGGAACGATTTGGAACGATTTGGAACGATTTAAACGATATGAACGATTTGAACGAACGATTGGTTTTGGGTAGTGATTAGATAATGGGACAGGTGTAGCATGATAAAAGCATGGTAGATACGCCGCTGGTACATCTTATATATAAATGCTTTTATCATATTACATTTCATATCATTATTTAGTTCACTTGGGAAACGATTTGAAACGATGTCATACAACGAGGTTTTCGAAAGGATATAAACCATACGAGTTTTATTAACGAATTTTAACGAGATGTTTTACGAATTGGTTTATTAAACAAATGTTTTTGGGGTTAAGAATCATAGGTACGAGATTTTTTTTTTAAACTATAACCATCTTGATTTGAGTTGGTTAATCATGTTGCAATATTATATACTTTTCAAAACGAAGTTTTCGAGGTATTGCAATATATATATAAACGAGCCATGATTCTGATCCTCTTATAAAATCTATGTGCTCGCCAGCATTTCTTTGCTGACTTTGTTTTTACATATGTTTCAGGTGATGTTGCGCGATGATTGCTAGGGAGCATGTTCACTTAGGATTCGGACATGGCCTTAGTGACATAAAAACGATATTAGACGATGTTTAATTTGTTTGTTTGGTTTAAGACAATGTAAATTACTTATTGAATCAATAAAATGAAACTTTTAATTACCATGGTTGTTGAAACGATGATTCTGTTACAACACTCCCCGACGTTTCCGCCACTGTTTTGTTGTTTTAACGTGGTCGGGGTGTGACACAGAACCGCTAAGTAGCTGCACCCGTGACCAATGCACCTCCTGCAAAATGTGCATACACTGGTCCGCACCTTCTGTGCCCTACCTGTACTTATCATCATCTTGTTGGGATTGCTTGTCAATTTTGTGTTCACTGCAACCTTTACGGCCACTTTTCTGCCAACTGCCGTACTGGTCCCCGTCAAGCTCAAGCTCAGGTTCAAGCTCCTTCACTGCCAGCTCCTCTTCCCGCTCTACAAGGACAACAAGCAGCTCCTGCTCACGCAAGAGCCTGCTTTGCATGTGGTGATCCCAACCACTTTGCAAATGTCTACCTGAACAGAGTGGTGAAGCAAGAGCCACAGTAGCAACCAGCGCAACAACAACATCAACAGCAGCAGCAACAACAACAACAACAACAACAGCCAGCAGCACGCAGACATTCATTCAACATCAACGTACGCCAGGCGGAAAAGGACAACAATGTGGTTAATGGTACATTTCTTGTCAACGGTATATATGCTACGTGTTTATTTGATACTGGAGCCGATAACTGTTTTGTATTGTTAGAATTTGAAAAGCTCCTAAACCATAAACGCGCTAATCTCCCTTCAACGTTCGACGTAGAAGTTGCCACTGGAAGAACCGTCGCTGTTAATTCTGTTCTCTGTGATTGTACACTTGAACTCAACAATCACGTCTTTCTGATTGACCTTATTCTGATGCAGCTTGGTAGTTTTGATATCATAGTAGGCATGGATTTTCTTCATGAAAATCGTGCTGAAGTCATTTGTTTTGATAAGATGATTCGTTTCTCTCTCGCTAATGGTGATCAACTCTGTGTCTATGGCGAAATCTCATCGAAGGATCTCAAACTCATGTCGTGCATACAAGCGAGCAAGTATCTCCGAAAGGAATACAAAGCTTTCTTGGTGCACATCGTAGTATCAGAAAAAGGGAATGACAGCAGTGAAGGACGTTCCCGTTGTTCGCGATTTGCCTGACGATTTGCCTGGTTTACCCCCAAGTCATGATATTGATTTTTGTTTCGACCTCATTCCTGGAGCTAACCGTATTGCTAAAGCTCCTTATAGCCTCCCTCCGTCTGAAATGCGTGAACTCTCGAGTCAACTCCAGGAATTGCTTGATAAAGGCTTCATTCGCCCTAGCACCTCTCCTTGGGGCGCTCCTGTCTTTTTCATCAAAAAGAAGGACGGATCATTCCGGATGTGCATCGATTATAGGGAGCTGAATAAGCTGACTATCAAGAATCG
The DNA here is from genome assembly GCA_030545235.1 of Helianthus tuberosus. Taxonomy (NCBI): domain Eukaryota; kingdom Viridiplantae; phylum Streptophyta; class Magnoliopsida; order Asterales; family Asteraceae; genus Helianthus; species Helianthus tuberosus. The sequence goes on from JARYGA010022855.1 coordinate 6,252, forward strand.
CTATCCCCTGCCCCGAATCGACAATTTGTTTGATCAATTGCAAGGTGCTACGTGTTTCTCGAAGATCGATTTATGCTCAGGTTACCATCAATTATGAATCCAGGAGGCAGATATACCTAAAACCGCTTTCCGAACCCGATACGGCCATTATGAATTCAACGTTATGCCCTTTGGATTAACCAACGCACCCGCGGTTTTCATGGATTTGATGAATCGCGTGTGTAAACCCTTTCTCGACCGCTTTGTCATCGTGTTTATCGATGATATCCTTATCTATTCAAAATCGAAAGCCGAACACGCGCAACATCTACGTTTGGTTCTCGAATTACTCTAAGGGAATCGACTCTATGCCAAATTCTCCAGGTGTGAATTTTGGCTAGAGGAGGTTCAATTCCTCGGTCACATCGTCAATAGTCAAGGTATATACATCTATCCCGCGAAGATTGAAGCAGTTAAGAGCTGGGTTACACCAAAATCCCCGTCCGAAGTTCGTTCGTTCCTCGGATTGGCGGGCTATTACCGTCGATTCATCGCTGACTTTTCTAAAATCGTTGTTCTGCTTACTTCTCTCATGCATAAAGACAAGCCTTTTGTTTGGGAAACCGAACAAGAGCAAGCCTTTTAGACTCTCAAGCATATGCTCCACAATGCTCCTATCCTCGCGTTACCCGATGGAAACGATGACTTCATAGTCTACTGCGATGCCTCTAACCTTGGTCTCGGTTGTGTTCTTATGCAACGAGACAAGGTTATCGCGTACGCCTCTCGTCAGCTCAAGATCCACGAGAAGAACTACACAACCCACGATCTCGAGCTTGATGCAGTTGTTTTTGCGTTAAAGATCTGGCGACACTACCTTTACGGTACCAAGTGCATGGTCTTCACCGACCATAAGAGCCTACAACATATCTTGAATCAAAAGGAACTAAATATGCGCCAACGCCGATGGGTTGAACTTCTTAACGATTACGACTATGAGATTCGTTACCACCCTGGCAAAGCAAATGTCGTTGCCGATGCTCTAAGCTGTCGAAGCTATTTGCATAGCGTTCGTAATACTCACGCCCAGCATGACCTCGAAGCCTTAATCCGTGACGCTCAGCACGCTTGCTTCATTGAGAATACCTTGAAAGAGGAATTGAAGAAGTGCGGTGCTGAAACCCAACTTGTCACCAAATTGAAGGGGATCTATTACTATCTCGATCGCATCTGGATTCCAAGTCGCAATAACCTTCGGGATATATTGTTGACTGAAGCTCACAAGTCTCGATATTCCATTCATCCCGGTGCCGACAAAATGTATCATGACCTTCATCTATGGTATTGGTGGCCTGGAATGAAGAAGGATATTGCTATCTATGTTTCGAAGTGCCTGACTTGCTCGAAAGTCAAGGCTGAACAGAAAAGGCCCTCTGGCCTACTCGCACAACCCGAGATCCCTATGTGGAAATGAGCGAGTATAGCTATGGACTTCATAACGAAACTTCCGCACACGCCATCAGGTCACGATAGCATCTGGGTTATCGTTGATCGTCTTACTAAATCTGCTCATTTTCTGCTGATACGAGAAAACTTTAAGGTAGAACGATTAGCACGGATCTATACCAACGAAGTGATATGTCGACAGGGAACGCCTCGTGATATCATCTCTGACCGCGATGGTCCGTTTACCTCGCGTCTTTGGGAAACGTTTCAATCCTCTCTCGGTACTACTCTTAATCTAAGTACCACTTTCCACCCCCAAACCGACGGTCAGACTGAACGCACGATTCGTACCCTAGTAGACATGCTTCGCTCGTGCGTCATAGATTTTGATGGTAATTGGGACGCACACTTACCTTTGGTCGAATTCTCGTACAATAACAGTTATCGTTCTAGCATTCAGATGGCACCATTTGAGGCACTATATGGGCGAAAATGACGATCGCCTATTGTATGGCACGAGATCAGGGATGCGCAAATTACCGGTCCTGAGTTATTACAAAAAACAACTGACATGATCCTCCAGATTCGAGACAATCTCCTGAAAGCTCGGAGTCGTCAGAAGAGTTACGCTGATAGACGCCGCAAGCCCCTTGAATTTGACGTTGGCGATCATGTACTCCTAAAGGTTTCACCTTGGAAGGGGGTGATCAGATTCGGCAAGAAAGGAAAGCTCGCGCCTCGATATGTTGGATCCTTTAAAATTCTGGAAATATTTGGCAAAGTGGCCTACGGACTCGAACTACCGGAGGAACTTAGCAACGTCCACCCGAATTTACATGTTTCGAACCTTAAAAAGTGTCTTGTCGAGCAGAATTTACATGTACCACTTGAGGATCTACAAGTGGATGAAAATTACACTTCGTGGAAAAGCCAGTCGAGATCATGGATCGAGAAACCAAGATTCCAAGAAACTTCGACGATCACGCATTCCCATAGTGAAGGTTCGCTGGGAAGGCAAACGCGGCGCCAATTTCACCTGGGAACTCGAAAGTGACATGAAGGCTAAGTATCCACAGCTTTTCGTTACGCCTGCGCCTTATTTTCGGGACGAAATTCCCTAAAGTAGGGGAGGCTGTAACAACCCGACTTTTTGAAGTCAAAGTACAAGTCAAAGTCAAAGTCAACGGAAGAAAAGATTACTAAGTAGATCTATCATTCCTTGCTTAATTGTTACTTGTACTCTCGAACCCCGATAATCGATGTGTGTTAGTTACCGCAATATTTGTAACACCTGTGCCTCCACGGCCATCAAACGAATACCAAACCAATGAAATATTGTATTTCATACTTGGGATTTGTAAAAACATGTGCATCATTTGCACATATCGATTCTTGTTCGATTTCAAACTCTAAATCGCTTTCTGGAAGGTTATACGCGCACTGATGTGTAGATATAACCAGTTTAATCCAACGAACACTCTGGAAAAGTGAAATAGGCTTAACATACCTTAAATAACCTTTACATAACTTAGTTATAAGTTTTGGAAGGTTTGGTGTGGTGAAATCAAAGTTTAATCGCTTACAGGGACTAAAGTTGACAAACTGTGAAAGTATGCCAATTTGAACTGTAACAGACCTTCCGGAACATGAACATAAGTTAAACATACCATAAATATCCTTTACATAGCTTAGAAATAGGCTTTGAGGTGTTCGGTATGCTAAAATAAACTTTTGTGTCATTCAGGGACTAAAAGCGCCAAAAAGTGCACAAGTTCGCATTTTTACGCATAAGTTACGTTCTGAATACATCCGGACATCCAAAAATTTATGTAAGCACTATAATATTTTATTTTAGTGTTCGGCATAAGAAAAATCCATTCGTTTCGTCATTTGGATCGTTTTTCGCGCTTATGCGCATTTCGTCGTAATTAAGCGAACATCGCGTTCGTACGGCTAAACGAACCGACATCCGAGATATTTTTGAACACATTTTAAGTTCCCTATACTTTAACTTCATTTTAGAGCTTTGAAATGGGGTTAACGGGCCTTAAACGTGTCAAAAATGGGCTGAATGCATGACAGGGACCAAAAGTGTAAATCTGCCAAACTTGGGCCTAGCGGTGCGCTACACTTATAGCGTAGCGGTGCGCTAGTGGTCTGCTGACCAGATTTAGAGTTTTTAAACAGCAGGCTGCAGCTGTTTGATCCTCCACCACATGTTCCCAATTGCCTAGTCATGATGATAAGAACCATTTTAAGCTTCCATAAGGTTCCGACAAGTGTACGGGTTGGATCATGGCACGTTTTCCATGAAACGATCCTAACGGTTCGGTTATTCCTATAAATACCCAACCCACACAACCTCATTTTTCACAAGAATTCTGATTTGAGAGCTCTAAGTTGAAACCATTGTTTCATACCTGAGTTCTTGGATCGGGATTAGCATTCGGGGACCCTTCGTAAGTATTCTTTCGTTCTTTTCCTTATTTTTACTGCTTTTCGAGTCAGAAAGTCAAACTTTGTTTGACTTTCAGCGTTGACCAGAAATGGTCAATGCGAAGTTCGTTTGAACTTCGCAACGTGAGTGTAATCACGTTGGTCATAGTCCCTTGGGACTATGCCCACTGATTACCACGTTGTCTAGGGTCGTAGGGTAGGCGATCTAATAAATCGCCTATACCTTCGAACCCGACCCAGTTTGGTCGATCATTAGGATCCAACCAAATACATTAGGTGACCATAGTAGGTAGGGAATAACCTTCCGAGGTTATACCCTATGGTCACATCGTTTGAGTAGTTGTATGATAGGTAGTTTATATGCCTTAGGTAAATTACCATAATACCCTTTTCATGTATAATTGGTGATTAAGCATATGTAACCTAAACTTTTGTCACATAACTGATTATGTAACATGTTTAGGCATATAACACTTGTCATAGGACTAGTTAGACGGTCCGAACGCGTTTCACGCGCACGACACGTTAAAGTAGCATATGTTACCTTAATGGGTCGCGATGGGTCGAAAGCACTTAGGTTTGGTTTCATTGTAGTATGTAGGCCTTGTTAAACCATATCATATGAGTTCCAACACTCATTTGGTTTACCAAGCCTCATCCTATCCGATCTCCCGATTTAAGTCCGGTTTATTTATATAGTTTTAGATTGCCGACTGATTCCGTGCTCTCTCTAGCTTTGTTTGGTTGTTGTTCAAGACCTCCAAGCATTCTCAGGCGAGTACATTATTCCCCTCTTTTACTGTTTTCAACTGTTTTGGGGTGACTCATATGTGCTAAATGTTTTCGATGTTATAACGATGGGTTCAAAAACAATTAAAACGATTTATACAAAACTAATAACGATTTCGATAAATTGTTGGTTGTAGTTACATAACAAATGACATTCATTAGCAATGATCAAGCCGACCAGTATTAGGTTATGGTACCATAGGATCTGACAAATCCCGTTATTTACTACACCCGTGGTTATGTGTGGGTATGGTAGGTAGCGACTGAATCTGTAATTGTTAACTTACCCTATGGAGGTTTGTTAATGCGAAAACGAGAAGCGACGAAAACGAGAAGCGACGAGTGATGAGTCACGAAGGTTTGAATGTTATTAGCGAGACGACCTTATAAGTAGTTTCACGACCTAAAACGAATTAAACGATTTACGATTGGTTTTCACACGATGTTTTAACGATTGGGTAACGATTGGGTTTCACACGATGTTTTATCGATTGGGTAAACGATTGGCTTCAAAGCGATATACGATATTATTTTGGTTATACATATTACATGATTTACATTTAGGTATGAACATTACTTTGGTGGTTTGGTTTGGATTAAGTGATTAAGTAACAATGCGTGTGGAATATGATACAAGCATGGTGGATACGCCGCTGGTACTTCCTATATATAAGTGTTTGTATGGTATTACATATTGTAGCGTTATTTGAATCATTTCAGTTTGAGACATAGAACATTTTATACAAGTAACATACTTTTCACAAGACATTTATTTACAAACAACTTATCTTATACAAACTCATTTTTACATGGTTATTCATTTAATCATGCATTATTCTCTTATTTATACATATCACCTGAACTTATCATTGTTTTTCAAATAATTTACTAAAACAAATGTTTTTGGGTTAAGAGTCATGGCTACGAGGTTTTACAAATTATAACCCGCTTGATTTGAGTTGGTTAATTAAGTTGCAATATTATACTCTTTTCAAAACAAGGTTTTTAAATAAAGTATTGCAACGTCTAAACTAGCCATGATTTCGACACTCCTACAAAACCTATGTACTCGCCAGCATTTCTTTGCTGACCTCGTTTTCACATATGTTTCAGGTATTGTTGAATGATATCGATTGATAAGATGCATGCTCACATAGGACTGGACAAGGCCTTAGTGACTCAATAACAATGATAGACTATGTTTAAATAGTGTATTTAGATTTCAAGACGATGTAATTATTAAATGTTTAATAAAACGAAACACTTTTTGGTATCCATGGTTATGAAACATTAATTCTGTTGCAACACGCCCCGATGTTTCCGCCGCGCTTTGTTGTTTTACGCGGTCGGGGTGTGACAATATTTTTTTACGATTTGTAATTCGTGAAGTAACAATGCGATAAACGCAATTAAACGCTATTCTACTTAACGCTATCTCGTCGCTATCGCATCGCAACTCGAATCACATTTATTGGTATTGTTATATGTGTGTGTTATTATGTGTTACTTGTGCATGTTTATATATGTGAAAGGTGTTATTCAAAAACACAATCGCAACTCTATCGCAACGCAATCTAATCACAAATGCTAAATGCAAGGTTACTCATGTTGTTAGATGTTAGTTATGTTATTTATGTAACTATTATTTAATACTATCACATCGCTTATTCGACACTCGCTTAAACGCAACGCAATGCTTAACAAACGAAACGAAAGTTGGAAAACCAACTCGTAAAAGCCCTCCGATCGAAGGGCCATTCGATCGAATGGACATCCGACCGGATGACCATCCGATCGGATGGCCATCCGATCGAAAGGCCCTCCGACCCATTAACTTGCACCGCCTTTCTTCTCCTCTCACTATAAATACCTCACTTGTCACATCACTGTTCATGATGTGACAGCTCCCTCTGACCCACGCACTCTCAGACCACTTTTCTCTCGATTCCTCGCAATTTTTGTAAGTTTTCATCTCAAATCTTGTACTTCCATAATCAGCACACACTTTCTCATCATCTTCTCCAACAAATCACAACTTTTCACCATGAAATCACTGGATTTGGCTGTTTTCGAGTGACGTCATCACGGAGTATGACCTCATCTCACCAAGAACAACTCGGATCTAACAGATTTATACAATGTTTAAACACTGATTTCACCTAAATCTAAACCTTTTCAAACTAGTTTAAACTTCTTTCAACTCTTTTACACTCTTTTACTCAAAACCGATAGAATCTGAGCTCGTTCAGGCCTTCTACTAATTCTCTAGTGAAGTGCTGGTCTGAGAACGAATTACTGTCAAAGAGACGACCGATTCATGGGTTGAACATGAAATCCCGTCAAGAACAATCACTGACCGAAAGGGGTGATTCCCATCCAATCGGATGACTTAGACTTGATGTAATTTCTGTTGTTTAACACGTCGTCATATCGTCTCAGCTAAACCGCAAACTTTTAACTTAACTGATTTCCTCAAGTTTTCAAAATAAACAGTTGCCCGAACGAATCGTCGTCCGATCAGACCACCATCCGACCGAACGACTATCTGACCTAGTAACTTGGTTTTCCATACTTAAACAATTTGCAAAACTTCAAAGAATATCAGATTCTAAACGAATAGTAATCCGATCGGACGACCATCCGATCGAATGACTATCCGGATGGAAGATGTAGTTCTTTGTAATCTCTACTCAAACGAATCACCATCCGATCGAACGGCCATCTGTCTGGATGGCCATCCGACCGGATGGCTGGACAAAAAGAGATACTTCTCACTTTTAAAATGCTACAACAAAGACTTCAAAGTCCAAACAATACACAAACACATCCTTCCCAAACGAATGACCCTTCGACCGAATGGTCATCCGTCCGGACGACCATCCGTCCGGACGGTCATCCGATCGGACTGCCATTCGCCACTCGTTCCACTCGACGCACTGTCTAACACACCGTTCAACGGTTATACTGTCGTACTGCGATCAAGCTAATCTCTCTAGCGTTCCCTTCAATCCAAGACTGTGTTTATTCATTAAACACGATCTGTGAGTATATTCGATCCCTTTTTGCTTAACGCACTTTTGGGTGTTACATACGTTACTTATATCAAATCACTTCGACACACAACGCAACTACTTTTTATACGCTAATCGCTCTGCATGTTATATGTGATTATTCGATGAATGCTTGTATGTTATATTTACACAGTGATTGTTACCTGGCACCTTAGAAACGATAGTACTATAGTTTGGACTCAGCACCTGTCGTGGACAGGGGTTGTTAAGGGTATTTCTTCACGTGTCACAGTGGTGATATGTGTTGCGCATTCTACAACTCGCAGTCATATCTGTGCATATTTCATTGTCGATAGCTTACCTGCTTCACATTTCTATGTGTTACTTGCTGGTTATGCGTAAACCGCTTTTCGCTACTATTATACTATTAAACTTGTATGCTCACCTTTACACTATGTGTATTGACCTATTTTAACGTATGTGACAGGTGTTTAGGATGCTTTGTTTTGCTGAACTCTGTGGAATCAAGCTAGGGGAGTCTAGAAACAAACCTAATGATATTTGAATTGTCGGAACAATGTTATTGTCTTTGAGAAACTCTGTCTATAATAACTATTTTGCTTGATATGTTGTGGTATGGGACATGACGTTAAATATTTGGTAATTATAGTTGTTATGGATTCTCCTAGACAATCTGTTTGGCTCAGTGCCTCACCCCGATGTTTCTGCCATCGGTTGGGGTGTGACACACATTATTTCATCCAATAGTTTTTTTTTATTTTGTTTAATAGGGGGCTTTATACCATACCATGCAAGTTAAAGGGAGGGGCTTTAAAGCCCCCTATATGACGTGGCGTTGACGTGGATCTGACTTGATGTGATAAAGCTCCTAGGAGCTTTATACCACACCCTCCACCTAAGGTTTAAGACTTTGACTTTCAAAACTAGAGTCACACTTCATGACTTTGATGTTACTTGGAGGAACAATTAGAGTCACACTTCTTGGCTTTGATGTTAATTAGAGGACTAGAAAAGTGGAATATGAATTTAGATTATTAAACTTGTAAAAATTTAAACAAAACAAAAAGAACAAAGGGTCATCGGATCCACAATGTAAATTTTAATTGCATATGCGCTATTTGCTATTATTGGATTATCATATGAATTAATTAAAGTAGTATCTTGCACAAATTAAATATTAAGAATGGTTCTAATAATCTAGGTATTATTTTGGCCCCAAAGTCTATTTGGATCTATTCACAATCATTGAAGCATGGTTGAATAGCGTAGCAGCTTGTTGCCCGTTTAACTTCTATTTCAATGCAATTTTCATTTGGAGAGTTTGTTAAATGTATTGTATTTTTCAATTGTAGGATGTTAGCAAAAATTAGTTTTGGCGCTATATGGTGAACCAGCGTAAACTCATGATGGGGTAGACAGTAATAACAGATCATTAAGTCGTACGTCAATTTTACGGTCAGGAACATGAAAAAACCAACGTGCTGTAAATTTTACAGTGTAATTACACTGAATTATTTTCAAATTTTTTTATGAATACTTTTAATACAGTTACGCACTTTGTGTATAACTAAATTCTTACATTATTATATATTGTAGGATCGTTTTCTGACCCAAACGAGTCGTTCAGAAGAGTTTTTGCTCAATACGAGAGGCGGAAACAAACGTATCAAGGTAATTCAGCTTGCAAATAACTTTAAACTGTCTTTTGATTGATTTAACAACGTTTTACAGCGAGTTAACACTTCGGCAGCAGTTCGGCACTGAAACCGGAAAGTTACAAATGACAAGACACGACCACTATATATAGGCGGCCCTATTTCGCACGGAATAGCCCATGCGAAGTCACATTCACATGAAATCACTATTTTGTGCGAAATCAACACGTGATTTCGTCCGGAATGACAATTTGTCATTTCGTGCGAAATGACCTCCTAACCTATATTTGACATTTTTCTCATACTACGTGCCCTGATCTATCTATTCTAATACAAGACTCGATACAAGACGAAGTCGACAGACATATGCACCAACAGACTCCCCCTTGGATGTTCACGAAGTCTTCAGTGTCGAGTCTTCAATATTCAGTCTTTATCAGTCATCTCGAACTCTCCTAAAGTATCTGACAATGTAAAGCATCCTCAATCTCTGTCTTCTTTTCATTTCCAGGATCTTGACATGGCTCTTATCTCACTCTAATTCTCTTGATCAGATCTCTTGATTTCTTAAGTTCATCAGCATCATCAGCTTGCGTGACCCTTAGGATTCGAACCTGTCTTTTCACCAATTAACCTCCTTCTCTACTAGCAGACTCCCCCTTAAGTTGTGCTTGGGATCATAGTCTGGCTTTCACATGTTCAGGATCGAAACCTGGCTTACCTGCACATTCTCTACCTCAAAATAAATTTCACAAATTTAAAATTTGACAAATTTATTTACCATTTGCAGGTATCAATCAATAAATGATTTTACAATGTTAATCTCTGATGAACCACTTGTAACAATAACATTTTTCTTTTTCAAACAAATTCTCACAAACCTTTTGTTCATCAAGTTTAGCACTTAGAATTTTGAAAATCAGCTTTTCAACATCAGTTGTCGAAAATAAGATGAAATAAAATCTTTTTGAATTTTCAAAACTTTATGCTAAAACACACTAAAATCTTTTTGGATTTTTGTTTATAAAGAAAAACAGCAAAGAAATATTTACATACAATATTTTTGTGAGTTTGTGTAAGAGGGTCATATCAGTTTATGAGACAAATCACTAACACCGTTAAGCTTTAAACATTTTAAGTTCTAAACAATTCACTTAGATTGTCAGTATACTGATCCACTTAAATTTTCACACAAAGTTCAACTATTTCGAGATACGATATTAGTGTATTAATGACTTAAACTTATTCGCGTGTACCACCTCAGAATATACTCTCGTATCCAGACTTCTATATTCAGTCTTACAGGTGAATGTAAACTAATGATATCTGTAAACGGGTAATGCGAGACCGTGAGAGCCCAGATTAGAACTTCCGTTCAGACAAAGAGATGACGGTTCGACTTTAGGTGTGTCCCGTTTGGGGATCTTTTCTTCAACAGCACATGATTAGCATTTTTCAATGTTTCATCATTTTTTGTACTGAGGGCTGGCTTTAAGATTAAAGCTTAATCAAAGCATTATACGAGGACTAGGCTATTGCTCCCGCAAAATCAGAAGTCCTGGTATAATACCCCAGATATCACGACGCACAAAGACCTAGTATGTCAGAAATAGAAAATCTTTCAAACAAGATTTCGGGGGTTACCCATATATCCGAGAGATGTTCCCCACAAGATAAGTAAGCTTTTAGATTTTTAGGTTTATATCTCGAAAACAATCTACTAAATGTATAAAAACCTACTGGCATATCCTCAGTGAGATCGATTATCACATTTGACTTTCCAATTCTTTAGCGTGTCGTGATAGTCCACTGATGTACTATCATTTCCTCTTTTTCCCAACAAAACTCTTTTTGAATTTTTCGATGTTTTTGTATTTTTCAAATTTTTTAAAGTTTTTGGATTTTCTAAAATTTCTTACCCCCCCTAAAATTCAAAAACATTTAAAGAATTTAAAAAAAAAAAAAAACTGTACAAGTAAAGTGACAACTGTTGTGAATTGCTTCAATTCGCCATCCACTTGGCTTTAAACAATCAGAACTCCCCCTGACAACAAACTATTTTCCCATTATGATTTCAAAACACTTAAGTTTGTTTTAATCAAAATGGTTTTTCCGGAAAATAAGTTTTGTTGATTTTACCATTTGTAGGTTGGGGATTACTTCATCACTTTGTTTTTCTTCACAACCACTTGTATGAGGATTACATCAGGTTCAATTTAATGACCTTGATTAACCACTTGTATGTGAACACCCACTTTTCTACCTCTTGTAGGTTCACAAACCAAACATACCACTTGTAAGATAAGATATGACAAAATCAAGAAACACTACCACTTGTAAATCGAAATTTCATAGTTGTGAATTTCTCAAGAAAGATGCCGATTCCTACTCCCCATTTACCAACCTGGGAGTTCTGGCAAGTCAGGTTTTTCAGTTAAAGAGATTCTCCCAAGCCTGACAGTCCTTGGGAGATTCCGAGTTATCAACACTCGGTTTCTTTCCTTTCATTTTCTTCTCATAATATTCCTTTACCCCTTTGACTTTCCCATCAATCATTTTTCCAAAAATATGTTTCACTTTGGGGTTAAAGGCTTTTTCAATATCAAATTCTTTCTTTTCAGAAAAGAATTGATTTGAAATCTCAATTTTGCCAACTTTTTGTTTAAAATTTTCAGCCCTTAATGGTGGAAAATTTGCATCATCCATTGGAGGTACTGACTTTTCACCTTTTGATTCAACTTGTGGCTCCTCTAACTTTGTGGAATCAGATTCATCGCCAGAAGATAGCTCCTCTGATTTTGATGAATCAGAATCATCGCTAGAACTATCATCAGATCTCTTAACAATCCATTTTTGGTTGTCAAAGTTTGTTTTTCTTTTATAAAACCTTTTTGAACATTCACCAACTTCAAACTTCGAATTTTTGAAAACTATAAACGGTTTGGTTGGTGGTTCATTTTTTATCATCTTTTCTTTCAGCTTTTCAGATACTCCCTGTTTTGTTTGAATTGCCTTTGGACAATTCTTGGCAATATGACCAATTGTTTTGCATTGAAAACAAGTTCTTGTCTCTTTCTTCTGAACAGCTCCATTTTTCATTTTTCTTGCTTCTTCGCAAGGAATTCTCTGTTTGTCTGCTTCCAGAATGAACTCTTCTCCTCTTCTTCTGAGCTTGCTCCTGAAACAAATACAGTTTTTGGTTTATAAATTTTCTCATTTTTATGATTTTCGGTTGAAATAAATCCAAGCCCTTTCTTTTTGAAATTACCGTTATGGTTTGGTTTCTTTCGATAACCTGAACTAGAACTGTAACCCTTTTTCTTGTTTTCTCTTTGTTGAACTCTTGAGGTGTATTTTTTAGGTTTATCAGAAAGATTTACATCTTTTATTTCAGAAATATTAATTTCTGTTAGTTTGAAAACCTTTTTTATCATTTCAGTTTTGACACCACTTATTGGAAATTCCTCATCAGAATATAATTTGTCAGAATCATTCAAAGTATATGCCACTTTGAACGTTTCATCATTCAAATTAGATTTTGATAACAGGAATTCTTTATTGTAAACCCTTTTGCCTTGTTTGACTTTTGAACTTGACGTGTCGGATTCAGACTTTGACTCTGATTTTGACTCCTTGGTTTCATTGTTATCCAACACCTGATCGACCACTTTCTTTATTAAATTCAGACTCATGATCAGTGTCAGATGATGTGAACGTAACATCAATGTTGTCTGGCAAATTTTCTGAAAACTCAGACTCCCACTGTAAATTTGTTACCTTTTTTACTCTTTCTGAATTTGGATTTCGTGGAGAATATCCATTTTCAAGCGGGGGTGGACACTTGTTGTAACTGACCCTTTGTTTCTTACCAGAATTTTTCACTTCAGTATCCTTTTTTTGTTTCAGAAATCTTCTCTTCAGATGTTTCATCTTCAAAAGCCTTCATGCCTTCAACGGTTGGATAAATCCTGTCGATAACATAAGAAGTACATGAGTAACTTTTTAACAACCTGTTTACCCTTTTTGTTTCAATCCTCTGGGTTTCCAGTTTCTGTTCCAGAACAGCACACTTCTCAATATAATTGTTGACAACTTTCTGCTTAGTCATGAAAGCTCCTTGAAGTGTTTTCATTGTTGTTGCTTGTTCACTGCTTGATTGATTGTACTGATTCATTGCTTTGTTTAGAACATCATAGGATTCTTTCAATATGTTCATGTTATGAATTAAAGTACTGTTTTGCTTTTTCACTGCTTCTCAATTTTCACATTTCACAGGAATCTTTTGTGCATCAGCTTCTGCTTCAACTTTGAAAGCTGGAACTTCTTTTACTTTTCTCTAGATCACTGGAACTTCTTCATCATCACTGCTGACTGGTTTTTTAGCTTTCTTCTTTTTCTTTCGAATTTTTCCATCATCACTGTCACTCTCTTCTAGCATTCTTAAGTGCTCTTCCATTCTTTTTACATAATAATCATCATCATTATCACTATCTTCAACAACTCGAGCAACAAAAGCTTTGGCACTTAAAATCTCTTTATCCGAACAATAAGTATCCCAACTAAAATTTTCCCAGCTAAAACCTTCTGGTAATCTTTCATCATCTTGATCTATCAGAAATGCTTTGCTGTCAGCTGAAATATATTTATCCCAACTGGATCCTTTTGTTGATTTTTTATCATCTTGATTCACCATACAAGCTCTCTTTGATGACTCCTATCGCCTTCTTAGCATGTGCAGTTTATGGTTCTTGTTGTTGTTGAGCAACTTGATGATAAATTGCTTTTCGGTAATAGTCATTGTTGTTGAACGGATTTTGAGCTCCACTTGCTTCGCGATTCGTGCACTCTCTCTTGAAGTGTCCTTTTCCCCTGCAACGAAAACAAGTAACTTTAGATTTATCAAATCCTAAAGTAGAAACATTAGCATCACGGAAATCATCTCTTCCTGTGATCTGTTTGAATTTCTCAGCTCTTCTTAACACACTCGCCAAACACCACTTTATATCCATGAAATCCATCTCCTCAGCATCAATCTGATCGTAATCCTCTTTTGTCAACATTGGATTCCCGATCCTTCCTGCAACTAAACTCTCATATGACTCTAATACAGTTACTAACAAAGACATATGACTTTTTGCAACTTCTTCTGAATAATTCTGGTCATTTTCAAGGTTTAATGCAATGTTGCATTGAAGAACTTTGCCATTCTTTGTTGTTTACAAGTTTGGATCAAATGATGGATATGAAGAAAATCCCGTTTTGCTGTTTGATCCTTTAGAAGACCCTCCAGACGAACTCTTAGCATTGAATGCAGTCTCAACCTTTGGTGACATGTTAGTCTTATCACTGATACCTCCTTTGTAATAAAGACCAATATCTTGTTCACCGTCAAAATCCTTCATTCTTGAAATCTTCCTTTGTTCCATTTCTTGAGCTTCAAGCTTTTCAATGAACTTACTTAGTGTTAGATTGCCAAAATCCTTCTTATTTCTCAACATCATAAAGTATGTGCCCCAAGTTTCATGTGGCAACGCATCAGCCAACTTTTCAATCAATTCTTCATTATCTTTTGTGATGCTCACTCTCTTCATGTTGACTAACAAATTACAGTATCTTTCAATGATCTGCTTGGTGCTCTCAATTCTCAAACCATGAAATAGATCAAACTCCTTTTTCAAAAGTGATTTTTTGTTCTTGATCATTTCTTTACTTCCAACAAACTTTGATTTTAAAGCTTTCCAAATTGAATAAGCAGTTCCATTGTGTTGCAATAAAACCAAGATATCTTCCTTAACAGCTTGATGTAATAAACTGGTCATCATTTTTTCATCTTTGTATTTTTTTCTCTTCAGCACTAAGATCTTTAATTGCAATAACCTCTTCATCATCATTCATTGGTCTAACATATTTCATTACACTGTTGATTTCATGCGAAATGAATGAATCTAATTGATTTCGTGCGAAAAGACACTGAATATGCTATTTCGTGCGAAATGAAACTCTTATTTCGTACGAAATGCTGCTGATGTCATCATCTCGAACTGTTTTTGTCAAAATTGATCAGGTTTTAAGCCTTTTTCAGATCTGAAACTTTCTAGGGTTTGTTAAAACACTGTTTCGCACATTATGTATAAAATTCAAGTCATTTTGTACATGAAAACTTGTTAATTTTGAAAAAGAAGGTGTAGAAATCAGATTTTGCAGCTGAATTGGTAAGAACTCTTCCTCCTGAGCTCTAATACCACTTGTAGGATCGTTTTTTGACCCAAACAAGTCATTTAGAAAATTTTTTGCTCAATACGAGAGGCGAAAACAAACGTATCAAGGTAATTCAGCTTGCAATTAACTTTAAACTGTCTTTTGATTGATTTAACAACGTTTTACAGCGAGTTGACACTTCGGCAGCAGTTCGGCACTGAAACCGGAAAGTTACAAATGACAAGACACGACCACTATATATAGGCAGCCCTATTTTGCACGGAATAGCCCACGCGAAATCACATTCACACGAAATCACTATTTCGTGCGAAATCAACACGTGATTTCGTGCGGAATGACAATTTGTCATTTCGTGCGAAATGGCCTCCTAACCTATATTTGACATTTTTCTCGTACTACGTGCCCTGATCTATCTATTCTAATACAAGACTCGATACAAGACGAAGTCGACAGACATATGCACCAACATATATAATCACGGTTGGTAAATTGTTATGATTATATGTAATAATGTAATTTACATATAATCATGGTTGCAGAAGTTGTTAGGCGTTCTTAGATCGGTCAATTGTAGAGTTGTGTGTACTCAGAACTAGGCTAGGAGTACTTAGGAGTACTCGGACATTTTAAATTATAAAGAAATTAGTTTTCGGGAAATTATATATATGTCAAATATCATAAATTTACTAATATTTATAACAAAATACGTAAACATCAATATAAATAAAATAAATACATGTTCTAGATGGAACAATATTTGATAATAGTTGTATTTTTTTTTAAATTATCAAATTAGTTAATTTGTGAGATAAAAGAATATAGAAAATATAATTAAATAACTTATTAATTGAAAAGAGAAAATACGTGAGAGAAATCAACCAATTAATTTAAAATATAGAGAACAATGTAACAAGATACAATTGTGTCTTTTTCTTTTATTTTTAAGTTGTTAAGATTAACAAAAGAATCAATGATCAAGATTGGTTTCTATATATATGTGTATGTGAGTTGTCATGAGAAATTTTGAAAACTCCATAAAAATGCGTTGAGGAACAGATCATGCATGAGGTCTTTAATGGTCATATGTAATATG
Source organism: Helianthus tuberosus (assembly GCA_030545235.1). Lineage (NCBI taxonomy): Eukaryota > Viridiplantae > Streptophyta > Magnoliopsida > Asterales > Asteraceae > Helianthus > Helianthus tuberosus. The sequence continues at coordinate 22,922 of JARYGA010022855.1, forward strand.
AAACGGGTTCAGGAGAGAACGCTGAAAAGTGTGAGAACGGTGAGAATGGATCCTGGTCCAACACGTGGTAGGGGGCCCTAATTATTATGCGGGGGTACGATTGTCCTTTTATACGTTCCCTCCTTATTCGCGTTATAAATCTCTTTCAAATTAAAACTCCAAAGATTTATTGTTATCTGTTACCTCCTTTGCAAGCTTTCTCAGATCTATGGCGTTTACCGTAGATTCGGTTCGACAAAGTAAAATTCGTTGGCGTTTTCTATTTTTCGTTCCAGCAAATCATGCAACAGATATGGCGTTTTGTTCTTTTATCATTATTCTATGGCGTTTTTTGTATTATTATTTTTATAATGTGTTGTATGATTTTCAATAGCGTTATTCAATTATGCAATTTAATCACGCTTTAATTGATATTTAATCTATTATTAAGAACTGCAATTGGAGTTTTCAATATTAATTTTAATTGTCGTTTACGTTCTAGTGTATTTCTTTTGTTTTTAAGATCATTGGCATTTTTTGTCTATTTGATTAGTTTTGAATTTTATTTAGTAGTATTTGTGAATATCAGTTATTACTATTTTGTTAATTTGTGTAAACATTAGTTTTGTTAATTTTGGAGTTTTCATTATGATGTTATATGTTGTTAATTATTTATGTTGTTAAGTGTTTTTAATTATTCATCTCATGGCTTTTTTATCATGTCGTTTTTAATTTATGTGTTTATTATGTCTTGTTTATTATTCAATTAATGGTGTTTTAATGTATAATGTTATTACGAGACATCACTCTGTTTTTCGGATTTTTCTGTTCCTCCCTGTGTTTTCTCAGGCGAAGTCCCTTCCTCGAGTCAAAGGCATTGCCCCAAAACTGTATTACCATTTATCATTCCTGACGTCAGTGAAGAATTAAAGCCCAGAAAGGACATGCTAATCTCAAGCCTTGATGATTGTTATTCAATGTATGTTAAGTATGCCAAGGAGTGTGGGTTTTCAGTCAAGGAAAGGGACTACAAAGACAAACTCTAAAGGTGTCTTACATATTAAGTATTTCTTGTGTATGAGAGCTGGGGTATATAAGGACAAGAAGGTTGATACGTTGGACCCCAATCAAAAGGAGCGAGTAGTGCGATCTAACTTTTTAAAGAGGACTTATTGTGGTCCACTATTATGTGTAGAATTTGGGGATGGATTTTGGAAGGTGTATAAGTTTGTCGAGGAGCACAATCATGAACTTGTTGAACGTCCTGATAAGCATTTTCTTCCATCTGAACGACACCTCACTCAGCTCCAGAAGCATGTTATAGACAGCATGTCTAAGCTGAATTTGGGTCCTGTCAAGGCGTTTAATGTTATGAAGACTTGTTTTGTCGGTCTTGAAGACGTGGGTGCAAGCAAAGTTGAATTTAAGAAATATAAGAGACAAATTAACTTATTCATAGGGGAAAATGACGCTGATATGGTTGTGAAACATTTGAATGAAAAAAACATTCCCAGTCTAATTTCTCGTATGATTACATCACAGACGAAGAGAATCGTTTGAAGGGTCTTTTTTGGTGCGACGATCAAGCCAAACGTAATTACCACGTGTTTGGTGATGTGATTTCATTTGACGCCACGTATCGTTCCAACAAGTAATTTTTATAATTCAACTTCTTTGTTTTTTGGCGTTTTATTAAATTACATGTAATGGCGTTTTTATATTTTATAAGCAATGGCATTTTATTAGCTTACATGCAATGGCGTTTTACTAGTTTACATGCTATGGCGTTTTATTATTGTTTCATTTCTCATGGCGTTTTCATATGCAGATACTCTATGGTGTTTGTACCGTTCACTGATATAGACAATCATCACTGCAATGTTACATTTGGTGCAACATTGTTGGCGTCTGAAACTGCTGATACGTATATTTGGTTGTTAAGAGTTTTTATAAAAGCTGTTTGTTGGTGCATATTTGTGACAATAGCTTAGATTTGGTCTTTGGATATCTTGTAATTAGTAAAACGATAAACAGTTAGCGGGTTTAGCTTTGTATTAGTGGAATAATAGAGTTTGGGCTAAATAAAACCCACATTGGGTGATGGGGGGCAAATTGGGCCTAGTGCCCTAGTCCATGTAGCAAACCCCAGCCCAAGTTGCAAACCTTGTGTTATATAAACAAGGTTAGGCATTAGGTTTAGGTTAATCAGCCAAAACAGTTTTAGAGAGAATTCGTGAGAGGCTTTAGTGTCTTGGACGAATTTGTGTGTGGTTAGGGATCTTGATTGATTGTAATCACTTTGATAGATAATCAATAAAGATCCGGTTTGAAAGTGATTTCTGTTCCTACACGTTTTCTGCTATATTCTGATCAAGAGGATTCCGCACTCTTGATCGGATTGACAATTCTGTGAAAGATCCATACATCAAGGGGACCTACAATTGGTATCAGAGCGTTAGGCTCTTAAAGGCTCAGTTCAGAATTATGCTTGGCAGAAACAGGGAGATTTTCGAAATTTTTACAATTAGGGTTTCGAAATTTTGGTTGTTTTTGATAAAATTTTTGAAATTTTTGGCTGTTTGATCTACTGCATTGTTTGTTTGCTATTCTGCATGTTTTTGGATTCAAGTTTTGGTTGATTATTGAAGAATTTTGGCTGGAAAGGCTTGAAGATTCGAATATTGTTCTTCGTGTTCTTCACGTTCTTCGTTCTGTTTCTTATTGGATTTCGAAAATTACTGATATTTTGTCTATTTCGATTTTGCAGGAACTGTTTAAGGAATCTGGAAAATCATCAAAGTTTCGAAAAGATTGAATTTCCAAATTTAACAGGCGAATTTAATTAATTTCGCAGACTGAACCAGCGAATTTAATAGACCTGCGAAATTACCGGTGAAGTTAAATCCAAAGGCGACTTTGTTAACCGTATAATTATCCACAGCGAAATTATTACGGTTTTCGGCGAATTTACTGGTCGTCGTAATAGCGAAATAAACCAGCGAAATTGGCAGCGAATTTGACCTTTCAGCGAACTAGATCAGTGAACTAGACCAGCGAAGTTAACTTAATCCGATTAGCGAAATTAATCTTGACTAGCTAGCAAAATTATCAGCATAATTTAAAAGGTGGAAGATTTTTGGGCAAGCGTAACTAAAAATTCACGTTTTCAAAAATAGAAAGTGAACCGTAACTCATCTGAAGAAACCGTCTGTACTTGAAAATCCCGAATTCGGTTTTCGACATTAGATATCATTGGATTCATCTTTTCGAGACGATTCTAACGGTGTAATTTGGTAACCACTGTTTTCGGAGATATTTTGTACGGTTTTAACAGTCTGTTGCGTTAAAATGTCGAACATGACGAATTTGAATGCACCTAAGATGATGAAGGTGGAGAATTATCTTACATGGAAGGACAGCTTCCAATCCTTAATTGAATCTCAGGATGCACGCATGTGGATCTGTATTGTAGATGGGTACACAAACCCAACTCACGATTATGAGGGCAGACCACGTAGAACAGACTATGTGAACATGCAAGAGGATGATAAAAAGATGTATGAGACTGAAAAGAGAGCCTTGGCTGCAATAAAGATGTCCTTACCTGATAGCATCAAGCATACCTTCAAGAAGTACACAAATTCAAAGGATATGTGGGATGCATTAGAAAAGAGGTATCAAGGAAATGAAGATGTCAAAAGGAATAAAGCTGCGAGCTCTACACCACGAGAAGGGTCAAATGATTGGAGTGTTCATCTGGAAGATAATGAGCATGCCACTCAGGCATTCATGGCAAAGATAGTGCAAGTTGATGAGGCTGAAACTACTGTGAATGATGCTGAAGCTCAAGTGGAGAATGCTGAAGCAAAAGTGGATGCTGAAGTAGAGAAAGAGAGTGAAGCTGAACAGGTTGTTGCTGATAAAACTACATAAGTTCATGAGGAAGAGGTACAATCTAATTCTGTGTGTTTAAGATGTCGTGAACTACAGGGTGAGGTTGATAGGTTGTCCACACAAAACCAAAGTTTGGTAAGCGAGATGTCTAACATAAAAGAATTAAACTTTTTTGCTAAAAGAAACGAATCTTTATACTTGAAGAAGATAAAAGGTTATGAAGCTGAAATTGAAGCTTTAACCTGCAAACTAAACGAAAAACTTCAAGTCATAGACTTAGCTCATGACATGATGGCTGAGAAAACAAAAGAGATTTATGAAAAATGCAAAGAGTTGTCAGATGCACAACTCAAAATTGTTGAACTTGAAAAGAAATTAGGTCAATTCAGGGACTCTACTTTTGTTATAAAACACGTGATGGGTGGGTTAAAGAAGAGTAATGACAAGACCAGTGTGGGCTTCCAGGGCTTTAATGAAGTCCCACCTCCTCTTAGTCATGATTATTCATTCCTGCCTGATGAAGATGAGCTAGCAGACTTTATGGCATCTGTACCAAGTAGTTTCGCATCCACATCAAGTCAAAGTGAGGGGTCTGAGAGTGATGATGCTAAGAAGAACAATAACAGGGAACATTTGAAAAAGAAAAATTTACCTCCTAAGAGCAAAAATCAAACTTTTGTTAAAAAGATTAATTTTGTTCAAGGTAGTGATATGAAAAATGAAACAACTGTTATTGAAAATGAATCAAATGTAGAGTTTGCTATAAATAAAAACAAAGAAATATCTGAATCCAAGCAAACTGAACAAAATTCTTCCAAGGGATCATCACCATATAATAAGGGATCTACCTCAAAGACTCCAGCTAAGAAGTCTTTGAAAAGGAGATCGTGCTTCAAGTGTCACACAAAGGGACATGTAGCTAGCTGCTGTCCTAACAAAAAGAGTGAAGCACAAATTAGTGAAAAACAAAGAGGGAAATCACCTGATAAGAAATGTGTTAATGAGGAGAAAGTTGCAAATTCTTCAAAGAAATCTGCTCCTAAGCAACCAGAGAATGTTGCTGTTGATGAAGATAAGGCTGAAAAAGGAACTCCACAAGTTCCTCGTTTTCAAAGAAATCAACCAACATTTCAGCCTAGATCTCCACCAGGAAGATATGAGTGACCTAAAAGCAGTTCACCAAGAATGAACAATTATAATTCTAATAATTTCAGAAGTCAAGGTCAATATCAAAATCGATACCAAAATAATGGTGGTCGAACTTTTTATAACAATGGCTTTAGAAATTATAACAATCATGCTTCTTGGAATCAAAATTCAACATACCAAAATCAAAATTTTCAAAGGTCAAATAGTCCAAACACATATAGGAACCCTCAGGACCATAGACCTAGTGGAAATCAAAATCAAATTCCATCAACAGGTCTGAGATCCAAGACACCAGTTAGGAGTAATGGATATTGGATGGATGTTACAGTAGTTGGTGAATTTGGACGACCCAAGACCATTAAGGCTTGGGTCCCCCAATCTAACTAATTTCTTAGTTGGTGTGTGCAGGAGCTACTAAGGAGGATTATCAACTTATGTTGATAGTGGCTGCTCTAGGCACATGACGGGGGATGTGAGATTGTTGATATATATATGTTAAATGATTTAAATTGAAGTTCAAAGTGTTGAGTCGACACAGAAGATAACCTGGCAGATCTTTATACTAAAGCTTTTGACAGGACTCGCTTTGAACATTTAGTCGAACTCAACGGGATGAGGAATCCTGAATAATTGGGTTTTCATACGAATTTTGTAAATAGTTTACTGTTTTCTTAAAAAATCAAAAATACAAAAACATTGAAAAATGCAAAACATAAAAAAATAGAAAAACAAAAATGAATTATCACTGTGTGAAAAAGAAGAAATGATAGTACATCAGTAAGTTAGACTGTCACACTAAAAATGAATTAAATTGCTTAAGTGTGATAGCAGCTTCATCATATGATATACTAGTAGGCAAAAAACATGAAATAATCAACTTACCAATGTGATATAAACCTAAATGAACTGAATATGAGTGGGGAACACATCAGTGGTGTATGGTTTAATGACCTTAAATCTTGCGTTGATAGATTGCCAAAATCTGAAGTTTTGGGTCTTTATACTGTTATTTCATCTAGGGAAATCAGGGGTGTCCTTCTGCTGCATCCAGATACATGCTGACCTAGGCACACCCAGGATATCTTAAAAGAGCTAAAAATGCCAAAACCCTGAAATGAAGAAGCTCTCATAGAGAGTCATTCAAAAAGTGCAAAATGCATAAATCGTACAAAAAAAATTGGTATTTGTCTTAGCCCTCGTTAGATATTTTGGTCTCTTTGCTGTACGGAAGTACTGACCTGTTCACCAATTATCTAAACGTTGAAAAATAAAACGGATGAATTCAGTATACTCACCTACTACGATGAATCTTTGTGCATACCTTGATCGTGGGGGTATATCCTTAAGTGGGACACACTAGTATATCAGTAATAAAATTACCTTAACGTATCATATGGTAATGGTACTTGAAATGTTCATGCATTTTGTTTAAGTGGACAAACATACTGGTAATCGTCTTGGACTGCTTTTCATAAAAAAATAAATAAAGAATTATCTACAAGTGTGACACAGTTTGATTTTGTTGATATGATCTTCTTACCGGTGATTCTCACAAAAGCAGAGTGTTTATTGTTTTGTTATATACTTGCTTTCAGAAAATATAAAAAAATCCAAAAATAGTGTCTTTTTCTGTTTAAAATTCTTAACGTACAGAAAACTATTATTCTTGGAGGAATTGTTACTGATAGGGGGAGACGGTGTTGGAAAGTGAGTTGAAAATTTTAAATCATGCGGGTTATAGGGTGTGTGATTAAAAAGTTTTGCGTGTTGGTGATGAAATTGAAAATGCTTAAATCTGTGATATAGTTTAACTATCTCTTGAAAAATAATAATTTATTTAACTGTGTTGAAAAATTCTTATGGTTTCTCGAGATGTTTGTTTTATAGTATACAGATTAAAGTTGTATGTTGTTGAGAAGTTGCTGTGAAGAGATGAGAGTTTGATTGGATGCATGGTAGAACCTCCTTTCTACATTGCAAACAAGTTGAAGAGTTTGAAGATTGCTATACAAATGCTGAACTGGAGTTTACTCAAACGCTAAAGTTTTTGAAGATTTGGTGATTGGATGCATCAGCTTAGGGGGAGTCTGTTGCTGACAGAGGCTGTTGAAGCTGAAGCTATCCAAAGACCAAAGACAGTGCAAGACTACATGAAGATTGCAAGAAGACTGAAGACAAAGTTATTTTATGAAGCTATTGTCAACGGGGAGTTTGTTGGTGCATATTTGTGACAACAGCTTAGATTTGGTCTTTGGATATCTTGTAATTAGTAAAACGATAAACAGTTAGCGGGTTTAGCTTTGTATTAGTGGAATAATAGAGTTTGGGCTAAACAAAACCCACATTGGGTGATGGGGGGCGAATTGCCTAGTCCATGTAGCAAACCCCAGCCCAAGTTGCAAACCTTGTGTTATATAAACAAGGTTAGGCATTAAGGTTTAGGTTAATCAGCCAAACAGTTTTAGAGAGAATTCGTGAGAGGCTTTAGTGTCTTAGATGAATTTGTGTGTGGTCAGGGATCTTGATTGATTGCAATCACTTTGATAGATAATCATAAAGATCCGGTTTGAAAGAGATTTCTATTCCTACACATTTTCTGCTATATTCTGATCAAGAGGATTCTGCACTCTTGATCGGATTGACAATTCTGTGAAAGATCCATACATCAAGGGGACCTACACTTATGGTTCTCAACCAAAAGTTGTTGTCACTGACCAAGATCCAGCGATGAAAAAGGCTATTTCTGTTGTATTTGTTGACACGAGGCATCGGTTATGCATGTGGCAAGTGATGCATAAACTTTCTCTGAAGGTTGTTATGCTTTTTTTACCTTTGGCGTTTTAGGATTCAATGCGTTTTAAGATACATGGCGTTTTGTTCCTTGTTACTGTTTTTTAATTAAGTTTTGTCTTTTGTTTTTTTTATGCATGGCGTTTTCGTGTTATTTATAGGTTGGTGTTAAGCTATGCAATTCTACCAATTTTAAAGAACGTATCTGTGGTGTTGTGTGGACGGATATTCTCACACCTGAAGAGTTTGAATCAGAATGGGAAGTGGTTATTGCAGAATTCAATTTAGAAGATAATGACTGGCTATCTGATATTTTTGCACTTAGGGAATCTTGGATCCCTGCATACTATAGAATGGAGCATATGTCTGGTCTAACGACATCCAGGTCGGAGAGTGAGAATCATTTTTTTTGGTCAAGTGTGCAATTCGAAAGCTACTCTTATTGAGTTCATGACGCATTATGAGACTGCAATAGAAGCCCAGCGTCACACGCATCGTAAAAATGATCATGAATCTTGATACAAAAGACCCCAGTTGAAGAGTAGTTACAAATTGTTGGAAGGGCAAGTTGTTGATATATACGCAAAAAGTATTTTTTGTGACGTTCAAGCTGAGCTTATTGGAGTTGCGGATTGCATAAATCAACGTTACGAAGATCAGCCTGATGGGTTTGTTAAGTTTCGTAAATGACTTCCAACAGCTTTGTACATCCTTATTTGAGGTAAATAATGGCGTTTTGGTTTTTATGGCATTTTCTGTTAATGGCGTTTTATCATATGCAATGTTTTCTTTTCTTTTCTTTTTTAGACAAACATTCTATGCATGGCGTTATAGAGATATTGTTTTTGGCGTTTTTCAGGTAATGTTCCGTAAGTCTGATTGCACATGCAGTTGCTCATGCAGACGTTTTGAACAGTTTGGTTTGCTATGTAGACATATATTCTATATTTTGAGACTTATGGACATTAGGGAATTTCCAAAACAATACATTCTGAATAGATGGCGCAAAGAGGCCTCTCCAAACTGCTCTCCTGAATTCTCAATTAGTCGTGAATATATGACCGAGCTTGATCCTGATGTGCAAAGTATGATGTGAGATATTATTTATTCAACCGATTACACTTTGAACCGTTTATCTGGTAATAAAGAGGAGCTATCCTTATACAAGGATCATGTTCAATCTTATATGAAGAAGGTTCAAGATATGCAGATTGTTGCTCCTCCCGCTAGTTCTAGGGATAGATTTGCCGAGATAACTGGTCAATATATAAACGACAAGAATCCGATAAGAGTCCCTGTAGGTTATAAATCCAAAGGTTCTGGTTCTCGGAAGCGCCTGAAATCTAAACAGGAGATAGCAATCGACAAAAAGAAATCAAAGTTGAAACCTGGGGCCAAAGAAAGACAGTGTTAGAACTGCAAAGCCTACGGACACTACGCATCAACATGCAAATAGGACATAATTAAAAGAAGATTGTGTTGGTGCAGTAATGTCTATCGCCTCCGTCAATACGAGTCGTAGCTGAAACAGTGTATATCTAGTGCTTAAATTGTAATATGTAGTAAAAGGCAAGGTGGCAATTCTGTAAATAATGAGTTCTCTCATTATATCCCGTGGCCTATAAATAGAGGAGTTAGTGTTAGAGATTAAGACTTTTGGCCATTTGAGAACTTGGAGCTTGGTGCTTAGAGAGAAAGTCTAGAGAGAGAAAGTTCTCAAACGTGATTCCCAGAGCTTGTATTTGACAAACTGATCAATAAGAATCACATTAAATTGTACGATCTTGAGTTCGGTCCACACACGTGTACGGATTCCGCACGTCACACGTGTCGTTACGCAATCGTTCGGAGTGAAAACCGGTCCCAACAAGTGGTATCAGAGCATTCAGGGAGCTGAATCGAGATCTACGACAACGAATTCACCGGAATTCAAGTTTTTTTCTTGCCGATCAGAGCCAAATTTCACCGGAAATTTGCTTTTCTTGCCGATCAGAGTCAAATTTCACCGGAAATTTGACATATTCTTCTACTTTCTACTCATTTCTTGCATTATTTTTCAATTTGTCACCATAAAATCATAAAAAACTTAAATTTGGAAGTGAATCTACGGATAAAATTTTATAAAACTGATATAGATCGATTCGCAATCAGTTAAAGCATAATCCTTCAAGTTTTCATAACAAAATTCTCTCAAAAACTTGTTCAAAATTATCAAAAACTATGAAAAACTGTTCTTGCATGCTGATGTCAGCCGTTCGGACGACTTAGCTGTTCTTAGATTAACTGACATCATCAATTCGTTTGGACGACTGCACGAACAACTTGCATTAGATTGTTCTGAGAAATTGTGTTGCTGACATCATCAGAGTTACCCGCTCGGGTTATCATCCGGGTAGTGTGATTTTGATTGTTCAAGTTTATCAAGCTTATATCCCACTTGGTCGGACAGCAATCCGATCGGATTGGATTTGGAAGCTTTTGTTTTCAACAGATAACCTGTCATCCGATCGGATAACCATCCGAGCGGTGAAAGGTTGAAAGTCAAATTTTTCAAAGTCTAAGTGTGTCGCACGAACGAACGACCACCCGACCGGATCACCATCTGATCAGATAGTCCTTATCTCAAGAACAGTTGATTACTTATGTCACTCGTCCGGATAGTGACTCGACCAGATCACCATCCGATCCAGGTGCTTTTGGTTGAAATTTTTGAAACTTGTGAAAATAGTCTAAGTGTTTGTTGATTGTTTCAGGTACTTAAAAATGGATGATTTTCTAAATCCATTCAGTGATTCTTTTGCTTTCACCGGTAGCACAGGAGATAATACATCAAGTAACACAAATGAAAATGCTCCAAATCCAAGTGCGAAGAAAACTCTTTCTGATGCTTTGAGTGTAGATAGTGCTTATGGCACATACAACAAACCACCCAAGCTAATAGCAATTGAAGAATACAATAGATGGGCTAGTCGGTTTGAAGAATGGCTAAAAGCTTTTGCATATCCCAGCTGGAAAAGCTTGAAAATGGTTTTGATATGGGAAGAACAGATTATGAAAATTTAGAAGAGAATCAAATAGAAAGATCAGACAGCAATTTAGCGTTGAATACTTTGTCGTACATCTGTGATTTGATCAAATGGATTCCGCACATTAGTCAAAGTCGATTCATCTAAGTTCCTAATGAACAGATCCTATACGAGGGACCAACAAGTAGTATCAGAGCGAGTAACAAGATCAGATCACATTATAGGATTTGTTCGTGCAAAGAAGTTAGATGAATCGACTTTGACTAATGTGCGGAATCCATTTGATCAAATCACAGATGTATGACAAAGTATTCAACGCTAAATTGCTGTCTGATCTTTCTATTCAACTGTTATGAAAGTACAAAAGCGCCTTTGAAAGTCAAACTGACAAGAGTTCTCCTCAGAGTCAAAAAGTGCTAAATGTCATACCCGGATAGGTATTTATAGGCAACTCAGGAGTGTGATAGGTGATGTCCAACCGAGTGATAGTCCGCTCAGATGGCTTATCCGGTCGGATGGCCATCCGACCGGATGACACATGTCATTCGACGGACGTCACCTTTACAATACAAAACCGACTCCTGAGCTGTCATTCATTCTACATACATATTAACATTCAAGTACATAAAATATACAAAACATGACCAAATGCTGACGGAAGCTGCAGACGTATGAACTAACAGACTCCCCTCGGATGTAGCTGCAGTTCCTTCCAGCATAGTCTTCAGTTCTTCCGGTTGCGCCTTCGTTCCTTTGCTTTCTGTCTTCTCTTTTCAGCTTTTTCCTCTAACATTCTTCGCCTTATATGTCTACCTTCATCGATCCACCATTTTCTATAAACCGGATCTCCATCACGCTTCCGATCCCATTTGGGAATCTTATTTTCCTCTGATTCAATTGGCGTTTGATCCGTTGGAATCGACTTGCCCAACTTGCGCTTTCCCAGCTCGGCTACTCTTTTAGCAATCTCTTTAAACTTCTTACTGCGCTTGTGTAGTTTCAGGAATTCATCAATCTCAAGATCTCTCCACTTTGTCTTCCAATATCTTCCTGAGTTTATGTCTTGGGCAAAACACACATCCACTATTGATTGATATTGCAAAGCTTGTTCTTTGTCAGGCCTTTCATAGACTATCTTGTTGTAGAATAGGCAGTCTATGTCTTTCTTCGAACAGTTGATAAGCCACATAGGATCTAACACACAAATCCTTCTTGCTTCTTTAGTGGACTTGTTGTACAAAGAGATTATAGCTTTGGCCGTCGTCTGATTATATAACCACCCTTCAAACTCTTCGTGGAAGTCTTGCTCTATTGCTCGTAAAGGCATATTCTTTAAACAACGAGGAGGCTTGATATCCAGAGTAATGTCTTTCTCACCATTCTCTAAGTATGTAACAATTTGCTCTGGGAAGTGAGGTTTCCAATCAGGATACCTTGCTTTTGCTTGCAGCTTCACATAATTCCATAAGTGCTGATCATGCTGCTTCACATCCGAACCATGATAGAATTCCTTAATGTTTTTCATTGTTACCAACTCATCTATATCCCACCACGGGAGGGTCTTGATATCTGACAAACTTAAAGTACTGTACTCCCTGTTCCCGTCTGATGGCGTAGACTTTTAAATCTTCCAGATAACCCCACGATAGAATATCTCCCCATGATAGATCTTTGTTATGAGTGAAATACTGTAAAGCTCTGAGAGTTTTTCTTTCTTTTGGCATAACTTTAAACCATTTCTTTCATTCCTCAGCTAGTCTTTCTCTTGGGATGGTTTCTGGAATACCTTCATTAGACATTTTTTCCACAATCTTTCTTCTTATTTCATCTTCATTTTGATTTTTGAACATTTCCGCAAATGATGGAAATGTTTCATCAACTCCTGAATAGTGGAAATCAGTTTCTTCATCTTCTGAGTCTGAAGCGTCCTCAACAATAACATCATTATAATGATCGGCTTCATGAGCATATCTTGGCTCAAATATATCTTCAGAAGACTTTGGAATTTCATCTTCAATATCAAACTTAAACCTTCCATCTTCTAACCCCAATTCTTCCAACATTTCTTCTCTCATCCTCTGAATCTCAATCTCCCCCTCATGTTGAGCATTCAGATAAATAACTGTAGGGTTAGTAAGGAATACCTAATCTGCATGTTGTTTTCCAGATGATGAGGCTTCATGTTGAGAATCATCCTCCTGTTCGTTGATTTCATCATTCATCAATTCTTTAATCCTTTCTTGAACATTAGGATCCTTGATCAATAACCCAGAGGCACCTTGATCATTGTCATTATCACCCTTGTCGTTTTTATCATCTTTGTCATCTTTCTTATCGTCATCATTATCTTCTTCATCTTCTTCTTCGTCTCCAAACAATTCTACATCAGAATCATCATCCACAATCTCTCCACGTGCTATCTTGGCCTTTCTTCGCCTTTCTTTGATCTTGATTTGGCGAGCAATTTCTTTGACGCTATAAGGCACTGCGGAAGATTTACCAACAAGAACAAATTGTTGTGTCTTCCATTCTAACAACAACATTTCTTTTGCCTTCTTTTTCTTCTGAATAGCAGTAACTCGGTGTATAATTTCATAAGGATCAAATGATTCAGAAGACTCACCGACAAGCACGTAGTCTTGTCCTGCTTCAATATCTTGTTCTTGAATGTTTTCAGCATCAACCATTTCAATATCTACTTGAGATGACGATCCTCCAGCTTCATTCTGACTTGACGAACCAACAACATCCTCAACCACACTCTTTCTTCTTTCTGTTGCTTCTTGAGCTAGCAGTCTTTCTCGTTCAACTTTATGCTCTTCAGCTCTTTTTACCTCAACTTCATTGAAAGCAGCATGAATATCAACTTTTAAGTGACTTTCAATGATCGCAGTTAACATGCTAAGTTGATTGTCTTTCATCACTTTGTCGGCCTTCATGGCTTCCATTTCTAGCTTTATCACCTTCATTTCATTCGAAGAAGCTTCTCTCATTTCACTCAGAAGCTGATTTAGTGTCTAATTCACATCTTCCAGATTTTTTATCTTCACATTCAATGTAGATATCTCTGCTGTCAGAAGTTCAAACACTTTAGAATTATCATGAGCGTCATTCTTCATTTTGTTCATTGTTTCTTCTTGATCTATCAACACCAATCTAATTTCATCATGAGCTTTCATCAACTGTTCAACCTGCTGCTTCAGAATGTTACGCTCCTTCTCAGCTTTAGCTTTCGCTTTTTCAAGGTCTGCAACTTTCTTTGACAATTCATTTACTGCTTTGCTATTAAACATATCATAGTCGTCTTCAGGAATGTCTTCTGTATAAATCCCTGTTGCAGTTGGAATACCTTCAAAAATGTAATCAAACTTTGTATCTTTTGGATGTGACGATTCTCGTTGATCTTGTGTAGGTGGACGTGGAGGTGTAGCAACTTTGTAACCTGTGATCTCAACATAATCATCATCATCACCTCCTGTCTTCTTCTGAACTTCCACTACAGGTACTTCAACGTTCTGCACCTCTGGTTCTTTTGGAATTTCAACACTTTGAACCTTTTCTGCTTCATGAATCTTTGACTTTTGAAGATGTTTTTCTTTCTTTCCACCTTTATCTTTTGGCGGTTCAACAACAGATTTCTTTGCCCTGACTCTTCTTGGGATCACCCAGCTTGAACTGCTTTACGCTTCTTTATTTGTTTCTTTGGTTCATCCAGTTCATAAGAGGAGTCTTCTTCATCCGATGTTTTCTGCTTCTTTGTAGGCTTTTTCTTTAGCTGAGCTTTGCCTCTACCGAGAGTTGTTGGGTCCAATTCTGATTCTGACTGAGTAGCCTCAGAATCATCTTCACTTGAATCATTCTGAACCTCACCTTCAGGTTCTGTGGCTTTGACCCCTTCAGCTTGAACACTTTCAGATTGAGCAATTGAACTTTGTTCTTTCTGGGCAGCAACTTCTTCATTTCTTTTCAAGTAGCTTTCAAAAGATTGACTCAAAAGACCAACTCCTTGTTCAATAACTACAGATGGCTCTAACACAGTTTCATCTATCAACCTTTGTTGTGGCTCTACAGAAGACCCTACAAAACAAACATTAACAAATTTATTAGAAATGTTTAATAGATTTTAAAATACTAACTTCCTTATGACTGTGACACCTGTGTCACTGCGACCATCAAACAAATGGAAAACCAATGAAATATTGTATTTCATACTTTGGACTTGTATAAATATGTGTATCTTTTGCACATATCAACTCTTGTTCGATTCCAAACTTTAAATCGCTTTCTGGAAGGTTATACGCGCACTGATGCGTAAATATAACCAGTTTAATTCAACGAACACTCCGCAATAGTGAAATATACTTAACATACCTTAAATAACCTTTACATAACTTAGAAATAAGTTTTGAAGGCTTTGGTATGGCAAAAACAACTTAATTCGCTTACAGGGACTAAACTTGACAAACTGCGAAAGTATGCCAATTTGAACTGTAACAGACATTCCGGAACATGACCATAAGTTAAACATACCATAAATATCCTTTACATAGCTTATAAATAGGCTTTGAGGGGTTCGGTATGCTAAAATAAACTTTTGGGGTCATTCAGGGACAAAAAGCGTCAAAAAGTGCACAAGTTTGCATTTTCGCGCATAACTTACGTTCTGAATACATCCGGACATCCAAAAATTTATGTAATCACTAAAATATTTTATTTTAGTTTTTGGCATAAGAAAAATCCATTCGGCACGCCATTTGGATCATTTTTCGCGCTTACGCGCATTCCGTCGTAATTAACCGAACAACGTAACCGTACGGCTAAACGAACCGACACCTGAGATATTTTTGAACACATTTTAAGTTCCCTATACTTTAACTTCATTTTAGAGCTTTGAAATGGGGTTAACGGGGCTTAAACGTGTCAAAAAAACGCATTGTAAACCAAGTTTTGAGGTTTCAGGGACTGAAACTGTAAATCTGCCAAACTAGGTCCCTAAGTAGGGGCTAGATGCAGCAAAATGTCCTTTTTACAGCTGTTAACAGCTGTTAACCACTCCCTAACCCCTTGCCACATGTTTATCTCTTATGGTGAGTGGCCATTTTGGGTACCATAAGGTTCCGACACATGTACGGATGTGATTAAGGCACGATATTCGACAAACGATCCTAACGGTGGACCATTTACTATAAATACCCACCTCCACCCTTCACTTTTCCTCACAAGAATCTGATCCAAAAGACTCTAAGTTGGAACCATTGTTTCATACCTGAGTTATTTGGATCTAGATTAGCATTCGGGGACCCTTTGTAAGTGTTCCTTCGTTCTTTTATTGCTTTTCGAGTCCGAAAGCCAAACCTTGTTTGACTTTCTGCATTGACCAGTTTATGGTCAATGCGAAGTTCGTTAGAACTTCGCAACGTGATTGTAATCACGATGGTTATAGTCCTTGTGACTATGCCTACTGATTACCACGTTGTCTAGGGTCGTAAGGGTAAGCGACTTGATCAGTCGCTTATGCTTTCGAACCCGACCCATTTGGTCGATCATTAGGATCCGACCAAACATATTAGGTGACCATAGTATATAGGGAATAACCTTCCGAGGTTATACCTTATGGTCGCTTCATTTAAGTAGTTGTATGATAGGTAGTTTATATGCCTTAGGTAAATTACCAAAATGCCCTTTTTACGCCAAAATTCATTTTAAGCATATGTAACATAAATTTTGGTATCTAAACTAATATGGCAACAATATTAGACATGTTAAGGCATATTTTACTTATCATAGGACTAGTTATGCGTTCCGAACGCGTTTTACGCGAACGACGCGTTAAAGTAGCATAAGCTACCTAAACGGGTCGTAATGGGTCGTAAGCACTTAGGTTAGGTTTCATTTAGTATGTAGGCTTTGTTAAACCATGTTACATGAGTTCCTACACTCATTTGGTTTACAAACCCTCATGCTACCCGATCTTCCGATTATAGGTCCGGTTTATTAATATAGTTACCTATATTAGGTGCCGTTTGATTCCGTGATCTCTAGCATTGCTTGGTGGTTATCTTAGGACTTCTGAGCAATCTCATGTGAGTACATAGACCCCTCTTTTACTGTTTTCCAAACTGTTTTGGGGTGAAACACATGTGCCTACTTGTTACTTTCATGCTTTCCTGTTTTCACATCATATACTGCTATGTTCGTTAGTACATTATAGTACATGATTTCATTACATTTCATGCTAGGTGTGCCCATTGTGTGCATTACTTAGTACATCGTTTTACATGACATTTCACGCTATGTATGTTCATTTGATTACATACTTAGTGCATTGTTTTCACATGCTTGCATTTTGATATGACGTTGGGTTTGTTTAAATGAATTTTTCACAATACCGCATAGATGTTTATATCAGTATAGCATGCATTTATTACACAAAACATAACCTTGATTTAAACCGTGTTTTACTTCAATACCTTGTTTTTGTGCATTTTACATAGGGTTTAGTTGATACATTCCACTTGCCACACATGACATTTGACATGGACATTTGACATAGACATTTTGACATGGTTTACATTTGACACATAAACATGTTTGACATTTGTTTTACACTACATGATTTACATCTTGACATAAACACTTTGACATATTATCCAATACATTTGACAATTGGTCTAGACATAGACATCATACATTGTTGGTTTGGTTTGATTAAGTGATTAAGTAACGATGCGTGTGTAATATGATACAAGCATGGTGGATACGCCGCTGGTACTTCCTATATATAAATGTTTGTATGGTATTACATATCGTAGCGTTATTTGAATCATTTCAGTTTGATACATATAACATTTTATACAAATAACATACTTTTCACAAGACATTGATTTACAAACAACTTATCTTATACAAACTCATTTTACATGGTTATTCATTTAACCATACATTATTCACTTATTTATACATATCATCTGATCTTATTGTTTTTCAAATGATTTACAAGACAAAGCAAATTACAAGGTTCATGACTAAACATTTTCTCAAACATAAGTCATGAAACCTATTTTCACAAAACCTATGTATCTCACAGGCATTTTTATGCTGACGTACCTATTTTCACATGTGTTTTTCAGGAGCTGTTGCATAAGATGATCAAGATACACATAGGCAGACCTGTGCCTTAGTGACTTAAAACGAGACAAGATCTAGTTAATTTATGTTATGTACTTTTTGATTCTTGTTTAAAACAATGTAAAATCTAATGTATGATTAATAAAACGAAACTTCAATTGCCATGGATTTGAAACATTAATTCTGTTACAACACTCCCCGACATTTCCGCCACGTTTTGTATGTTTTACGTGGTCGGGGTGTGACAGAAAAGATGGTATCAGAGCCAATGGTTATAGGGAATTAGGTTATTAGTAATGCTTTGACCTAGTCTATAACCTTCTTAGGACCCTAACGCGAGTTTACTTGCGTTTAGTCATAAAAACAATACCGTCACCTATCCTTAGGCGACGACCACAACAAGAACATAAATTTCAAAACCGCTTTGAAAACTAATCATCTGTTCTAGGATGATTAATTACTAGGTTTTGAACCCTCTATTGTAAGGTTTTGAACTCTCTATTATATGGTTTTTAAATAATGTGAACACGTGCAAACTGGAAGGGTGAATGCCTGTATTCTGGGTTTTCTGTCTAGGCAAGCACTTCGTATACATCTCATCAGACGCGAGACCAGTTGTGCTACCTGGGAATTCTTGGGATGAGTGTTCACTTATAGGCGAGCATGTCTTCGCGATACATTATTTTTGATCCATTTACTTTAATTCAGTCACTGTGTGTCGTTTGTTGCTTTGTAGTAACAAACAAATGACCACTATCCTGGCTTTCATCAGATTTGTTTCATCTCATTCATTTCGTCTAATTCTCTCACTCGTTTCCTTTCATGTTTCCTCTTTTAGAATGCCTCCACGACGCGAAAATCCGATATCTATTGACGATCTGGCAGCTGTCATTACACAGCAAATGACTGCTGCAATCCCGAACGTCGTTGCTCAATGTTACCAAGCTATCAACAACAATAATGCCCTCTGCAACTTCAAGACGTTCAACTCGGCTAAGCCATCAAAGTTTTTCGGGTCTCAAGGAGCGACTGCACTTCTACAATGGTTCGAGAGTTTAGAGAGCACCTTCAGGCATGTACAATGTCCAAACGAGCGAAAGGTAGATTTCGCATCTAGTGTCTTTGAGAAACGAGCTCTGACGTGGTGGAACGGTGTGGTGAGAGATAGGGGTGCCGAAGTGGCACTGGCCCAAACTTGGGAAGAACTTCGAGCACTGATGATGAAGGAATTTTGTCCTCGTCACGAGATCAGGGCATTGGAAAGGGAATTCGACGATCTTAAGCAAGACAGCGGTGAACATCGAGCATACACTGATCGATATAAGGAGCTGAGCCTGTTGTGCCCTACCATGGTTACGCCTTTGGATAAGGCGATCGAAAAATACATTGATGGTCTCCCTGACTCAGTCCAGGACATTGTTAATGGTAGTAACCCCACTACGGTTAGGCAGGCCATTGAGCTATCTGCAACCTTGACCGAATCACAGATCAGAAAGCATAAACTTTTTCGAAAGGGTGACAAGAAGCCAATCGAGGAATCAAAGACCATGGATGAACGGACTGGATCCCCTGAGAAGTCCAAGAAGCGTAAGGCTTCGCAGAATTTTGCGATTGCTGCTCAACCCAACCAAAACACCCGCAACCAACCAACTCAACCTCCTGCAAAGAAACCTTATGCCGGTACTGCACCGATATGCGACAAATGTAATGCACATCACTTAGCTCACCTACAGTGTCGTTTATGTGCATCATGTGGGCGACT
>JARYGA010022856.1:0-21770 GCA_030545235.1 Helianthus tuberosus
TCTTAAGACTCTAGAACTTGCCATTACAATACATTCCCGGTCCTTATCAACTTAAACCCAAGTAAGTAAATGATGGAGGCATTAGGACTAACCTCTTTTTCTTTCAACACCATTATTTTTCTTTTTTTTTACCACCTACCCAAAATCCCCTTAGTTAACCCCTTTGAGCCTAAACCTTTTTGTTTCTAAACCCACAAAACAAACACCCTTTACCCACCAAAAACCCTTTTTTTTATTTTTAACCCTTTATTTTAGTAAAAAGCTCGGTCTTCATGTGACATTCCTTATAAAAAAAAATTGATGAAGTCTAGCAATAAACAAACAAGTTCCTCAAAAGAAACTTTGTTTGAAAACATGCTTCGTTTGAATAAAAAGTCACAAAAACAAAAAGTTTTACGAAAACCGACGCTTTTTACGCCTTTCGCCCTTTTCTACTAACCACTAACCCAAAACCACCTACCTTTAACCCAGGCCTAACCCTTCCCCAGGACCTCTTGATATTTACAAAGGTGTATAGTTAAAAAGGAGGAGGAATGATTGCTTGGCAAGCATATGGTAGGGGTAAGTTCCATACCGGTCTCGAGTGTTTCACAAAAATACATCTTCGGCCGAGTGTTGAGTGATCTCCCGTGAGGTATGTGAACTTGTATATAAATGGAATTTTAAAGAGGCATGTTATGCCCAAATAAGTAATTTATCTTATGAAACGTTCTAAATAAATCATAACGAATAAGGATTGTAAATAACATAAAAATAAAACCTAATAAAGATCTTGGAATCCCGAAACTCAAGACAAGCCCAAAACTTCTCTTCTACCCATTCCATTTGGGCGTGTAAGCCACATTATAAATAGTTTTGCTAGAGGACAAGCAAAGATTCAAGTGTGGGGGTATTTGATGTGTGTAAAATGCAACATATAAATTACATCAAATGAGGCATAAAACTAACCCTTTTTAGTACTAATGTTGGAAAAAGTATGCTTTTGTCTTCCTTTTGTATTTTCAGGGTTAAATGAGCGCAAATGAACGAAAGAAGCAAAAATATAGCTAAATCTAACATAATTACAAGAAAAGGAATAAAAGTGGCATGCCTGACCCCTTGACAGCATCTTACCAAGCAAAAACAAGATATCAGAAGGCTGAACACACCCCGTGCCCAGCAGACACGGGGGCGTGCCCAAGTGTCTGCAGAAAAGACAAAGTTGTAGAAGATTCTATTTCCCAACACGGGGGCGTGCCCAGCTCCACACGGCCGTGGTCAACGCTAAGGTTCACATAATCCAAGCAAATCTTGATAGTACAGATACGCGTCTGCACACGGGGCCATGCCCAGCGGACACGGGGGCATGGTCAACTAATGCAGACAAACTGCAATTACTGAAGAAAGAGAAAGTGGATGGACATGGGGCCGTGCCCAGCGGGCACAGGGCCGTGTCCGGGCTTCTGTGCAGGCTATAAATAGAGGTGCTTGGTTCACTTCAAAAGCATCCCTTGGGAAACCACCTCTCTCACACTTCACCCACACTCCACCACCATCACAACCCACATCCACCACCATCTATCATCCATCATAGAGTGTGTGTAGTAGTCTCAGGATCCAAGATTGATAGTAAGAGTTCTTGACAATCAAAGGCCATGTTTGCCTAAGTCTCTTACATCACCTGGTGAAGACAAGCATTTAGTGTAATACTTTTTATTTTTAATCTTTTCGCACTTTTTATTTGGTTTTGTATTAATGACTTTAATAACTAGTTTCTTATGTTGAAGGTGAAACTTCCTTATCATTTATCTGTGGTGTCTTGCCATTATTTTACTGTCTATATAAAATAAAAGATTTACACTATTCATATCTCTACGGTCTATATAGAGATATGTTGGCTACCTGGTCGGGGGTTAAGGGAATGGTTTGGTAAGGTTCTTGCCTTGTTCAGTGTATAGATCCTATAAGGACCTGGGTCAAGGTTACTAGTACCTCCTTCAATACCCACTGGTATTGGATGGCGGGAGTGCGAATGGCTTGATCCCCTCATATGTAAACTACTATTAATACATTAACCCGACTACTTGGGATTGTATCCCTGCTGACTCAAACCACTTAGCCGAGGGTAACGTCACCTTCAAAAGAGGGGCCTACCACATTACGCATTAATAACTTAATTAATTATCTTTCAATAATCCAACCCTTTAGGATTATATCCTTGCTGACTCAAACTACTGGGTTGAGGGTAACGTCACCTTCAAAAGAGGGGCCTACTACTATAACTAAGATAATCTCTTAAAAAGTGCAAAAGTGCATAAATAATCAAAGGTTACACTAAAGGCGAGTCGGATCCAAGTGATTCATCTTGTCTATCTGTTTTTATTTTATTTTATTTTTCAGCATTTTTAGTTTTTATTTTCATGTTTAAAACCTTTTTTCTAAATTTTTGATTTGATTAGACGTTGAGGATAAACCGGTACTAAAAGCTCTTGTGTCCTTGGACAACCTCGGTATCTTACCAACGCTATACTACGCTCACGATGGGTGCACTTGCCCATATGTGTGTTTAGTGTTAGTAAAATATCGTGTTTTATAAATTAAAAACTTGACTAAAGTGTTAAAAATGGCTTAAAATATACATAAAAAGCTATATAACGCTACACGCACATCATAGGACGCGATCAACAACTTGAAATTCCAAGGGATTGTGTCGTCTATCCGCGTAACTCTTTTGACGGCTTCTAGCTGTCTGAAGGTTATCGCGAATTTTCTTGACTTTATCTGTAGTCTCTAGAATGAGTTTAGGTCCAGTAAGTTGAGCTTCACCGATCTCATTCTAGCAGAATGGTGAACGACATTTTCGACCGTATAAAGCTCCGAAAGGAGCCATGTTGATGCTGGAGTGATAACTGTTGTTGTAGGAGAATTCAATCAACGGTAGATACGAATCCCAACTACCACCAAAATCGATCACATAAGCTCTAAGCATATCCTCCAGTGTCTGGATTGTTCTTTCAGTTTGACCATCCATTTGCGGATGATAAGCTGTGCTCAAATTAAGTTGGGTTCCCATGGCATATTGCATGGTTCTCCAAAAGTGAGATGAAAATCGAGCATCTCTGTCAGATATTATGTTCAAAGGAACACCATGTCGGGATACAATCTCATCCACATAGATTTTAGCAAGTTTGTCAGCAGATAAATCCTCACGGATTGGCAAGAAATGTGCTGACTTTGTAAGACGATCAACAATTACCCAAATGACATCATGACCTTTCTTAGTACGTGGCAATTTGGTAATAAGATCCATAGCATTGTTTTCCCATTTCCAAACTGGTATCTCTGGTTGCTCCAATAATCCAGAGGGATGTTGATGTTCAGCTTTAACCTTAAGACAAGTAAGGCACTTTGAAACATATAAGGCAATGTCTTTCTTCATACCCGGCCACCAGTACTGGGTTCGAAGATCCTTATACATTTTGTCTGCACCGGGATGAATAGAATAACGAGACTTATGAGCTTCATCCAATAGCAAGGTGCGGAGATTGTCTTGACTTGGGACCCACAAACGGTCCATGAAATAATACAATCCATTGTCGTTCAGTTCGAGATCAGGCTTAATATGGTATGGTAATTCTTTACCCATCAAGTCTTGTGAAACACAAGTATGTTGAGCTTGAGAAATGCGGGTTTGAATATCAGATCGAACTTGAACATAGTGAATCTTGACACGCTCTTTACGACTTAATGCATCAGCCACAACATTCGCTTTACCGGGATGGTAGCGAATTTCGCAATCATAGTCGTTTAAAAGTTCAACCCAACGTCGTTGCCTCATATTAAGTTCTTTCTGATTGAAAATGTGCTGGAGACTTTTGTGGTCAATGAATACTACACACTTTGTACCGTACAGGTAGTGTCTCCAGATTTTGAGAGCAAAAACTAGTGCACCTAACTCAAGATCATGAGTCGTGTAATTCTTTTCGTGTATCTTCAACTGTCTCGATACATAAGCTATAACTTTGTTTCTTTGCATGAGAACGCAGCCACGGCCTAAGTTTGATGCATCATAGTATACGACAAAATCATCGTTGCCCTCAGGTAAAGATAGAATAGGCGCATCACACAGTTTCGGCTTTAAGGTCTGAAAAGCTTCTTCCTGTTTGGATCCCTACTCAAAAAGTCTATTCTTCTGAGTTAAAGCAGTGAGAGGAAC
The DNA here is from genome assembly GCA_030545235.1 of Helianthus tuberosus. Classification (NCBI taxonomy): domain Eukaryota; kingdom Viridiplantae; phylum Streptophyta; class Magnoliopsida; order Asterales; family Asteraceae; genus Helianthus; species Helianthus tuberosus. The sequence continues at coordinate 4,196 of JARYGA010022856.1, forward strand.
CGCGATTTTGGAGAAGTTTTCAATAAAGCGACGGTAATAACCTGTGAGACCAAGAAAAGAACGAACTTCAGTAGGAGTAGTAGGTGTATCCCAATCCTTAATTGCACTGATCTTGGCGGGATCTACATGAATACCTTGTTCGTTGACGATATGTCCCAAAAATTGAACTTCCTTAAGCCAAAATTCACACTTGGGGAATTTGGCAAAAAGTTGTTCTTTCTTCAGGAGTTCCATAGTAAGACAGAGATGTTGTTCATGATCGGCTCGTGTCTTGGAATAGATCAAGATGTCATCGATGAAAACAATGATGAACTTGTCCAAATAAGGCTTACGAACCCTATTCATCAAGTCCATGACAACAGCAGGAGCATTAGTTAAACCGAAGGGCATAACAGTAAACTCATAGTGCCCATATCTTGTGCGAAAAGCTGTTTTGGGAATATCTTCCTCGAGTACACGAAGCTGATGATACCCAGAATGTAAATCAATCTTTGAAAAGCAAGTAGCACCCTGTAGCTGATCAAAGAGATCATCAACGCGAGGTAGGGGATATCGATTTTTTATGGTAAGCTTGTTGAGCTCACGATAATCGATACACATCCTAAAAGACCCATCTTTCTTCTTTACAAATAAAACGGGAGCACCCCATGGTGAAACACTCGGACGAATAAATCCTTTATCAGAAAGCTCCTGAAGCTGCTTAGATAATTCCTGCATCTCAGACGGTGCAAGATGATACGGAGATCTAGCGATAGGATTAGCACCAGGTACAAGATCAATACGAAACTCAACTTGGCATGCTGGGGGTAAACCAGGTAATTCTTCAGGAAACACTTCAGGATAATCCCGAACAACTGGGATGTCTTGAATAGTCTTACCTTTGCCTTTCTCCTTTACAACATGTGCCAAAAAGGCAACGTAGTTCTTTCGTAGGTACTTTTGAGCTTGAGTACACGTCATGAGTTTAAGACCACTAGCAGGTTTCTCACCACGAACCTCTAAGATCTCACCAGTCGAGAGAGGAATATGGACAATCTTCTCAAAACAAACTACCTCTGCATGGTATTTGGCTAACCAATCCATTCCCACTATAACATCAAAGCTCCCAAGTTGCATTGGCGTGAGGTCGATAGGAAAAAGATGACTATTAAGGTTCAGCTGACAATTTCGAAGAACAGAATCGAGTACCATGGGTTCACCACTAGCAACTTCTACTGTCAAGGGCTTTCCTAATTTTGTTCTAACCATGGAAAGCATATGCTCAAAAGCAAATGACACAAAACTCTTATCGGCACCCGAATCAAAAAGAACAGAAGCAGGCTGATTGTTAACAAAGAACATACCATTCACCACCTCGTTGTCTGCATGCGCCTCGTTTGCATTCATGTTGAAAACTCGACCACGAGCCTGCGCCTGATTTGCATTAGCTAACCTCGGACACTGATTTCTGTAGTGGCTCAAATCCCCACAATTGTAGCAAGAACCAGGCGGATGGTGAGGTCGTGCAGCTTGTGCTGGTTGTTGAGCAGGCTGTTGTGCAAGCGGTTGAGCTGCTTGATTTTGTGCAGGAGCAAAACGACATGTGTTGGCAAGATGACTAGATTTCCCACAGTTGGTACAATAACGACACTGAACATGCGGTTGATGATGGCTGTTACACCTGTTGCACAAGGGTGCATTGCCAATGTACTGTTTCTTGCCAGGTGGTTGCGTGGGTTGATTTGGAGCTGTCTGATTAGCCTGTGCCATAACAGCAAAATTCTTGGAAGCCTTGCGCTTCCTAGACTTCCTCGAAGTCTCAGCTTTCTTACCCTTTTGTTTCTCACTCTTGTCGGACTGTTTCTTATCACCCTTCCAGTGGAGTTTACCCTTTCTGATCTGCGATTCAGTCAGGGTTGCAGCTAGCTCAATGGCCTGGCGAACAGAGGTAGGATTGCTACCAGTAACGATATCTTGCACAGGGTCAGGCAGACCATCGATATATCTTTCGATAGCTTTATCAAGCGGGGTAACCATTGTGGGACATAACAAGCTTAACTCCTCGTATATGTCGGTATAAGCACGGTGTTCACCACTGTCTTGTTTCAAATCATCAAACTCCCTTTTTAAAGCCCTAAGTTCATGACGAGGACAGAATTCCTCATCATTAGAGCCCTAAGCTCCTCCCAGGTCTGACACAAAGCAACATTTTCACCACGATCTCTCATTAACCCATTCCACCATATAAGAGCCCTCTTTTGAAACACACTAGAAGCAAACTCGACTTTATGATTATCAGGACACTGAACATGGCGAAAAGAACTCTCAATGCTCTCGAACCACTGTAGGAGCCCAGTTTCTCCTTCAGAACCACTAAACTTGAGCGGTTTAGCCGAATTAAACTGTTTAAAGTTGCATGGAGCAGGTGCATTATTGTTATTGTTGCCTTGGTTAATTTGAGCGATGAGATTTGGCAGTGCAGCAGCCATTTGCTGCGCTATGATAGCCGCCAGTTCGGCATTAGGTTGTTGTACGTCTCGACGAGGAGGCATTCTAAAAGAGGAAAACATGAGAGGAAATGAGTGAGATGATATGATGAATAATCAAAATGAGATGACATTGGGTAAGGAATGAGATGTTACAAATATTGACAAAAAGTAAGGATGGTGGTCATTCGTTCGTTACCATAGGTCAAACAAACGACACACAGTGACTAATCAAAGTAAATGGGTCACAATAATGTATCGCGAAGACATGCTTTAGCCTATAAGTGGACACTCACCCCAAGAGTTCCCAGGTAAGAGTGACTGGTCCGATTATGTGGATTTGTACGAACACTCTAGCCTAGACAGAAAACTCGAGGTACAGGCACCCACCCTTCCAGATTGCACGTGTTCACATTATTTAGACCCAAACTTTGACGAGATTTTGAAAACTTAGAGGGTTCAAAACCTTATAACAAATCATCTAGAAATAGATGATTGATTTTCAAAACGGATTTGGAAATTTGTGTTCTTGTTTTGGTTATCACCTAAAGATAGGCGACGGTATTGTTTTAAGACTAAACACAAGATAACTTGTGTTAGGGTCCTAGAAAGGTTATAGTCTAGGTCAAAGCATTACTAATAACCTAATTCCCTATAACCATGAGCTCTGATACCAACTCTTCTGTCACATCCCGACCGCGTAAAACAACAAACCGCGGCAGAAACGTCGGGGAGTGGAGCGACAGAATTATTGTTTCACAACCATGGTAATTAAAGTTTTGGTTTTATTCATTATATTGTTTGCATTGTCTTGGAATTAATGAAAACATAACATAATTTAACTGTCTTTTAAGTCACTAAGGCCCGAGTCCGCCTAAGTGTGTCACAGTTCTCATCAAACATTAGCTCCTGAAACACATGTGAAAATAGGTACGTCAGCATAAAAATGCCTGTGAGTTACATAGGTTTTGTTGAAATAGGATTCATGACTTGTAAGTTAAAAGAAATGTTTAACAAAAAAATTAGTCATGAATCTTGTAAAAAAATGTTTTCTTTCATAAATCATACGAAGATCGATATGAAAATCAATGATATAAAAGAAAAGATGTATGGTTAAATGAATAACCAAGTAAATTGAATTTGTGTAAAATATGTTGTTTATGAATCAATGTCTTGTGAAAATGTGTCGTTTGTATAAAATGTATCATGTCTTTGTAGAAATGATTTAGATAACGCTACGATATGTAATATCATAAAAGCACTTATATATAGGAAGTACCAGCGTCGTATCCGCCATGATTTTATCATACTACACATGTTTCGTTATTTAAATCACTTATTAATAAACCATCAAAATGTCTTGTTTAAACTAATGTCAAATGTCCATGTATAACAATGTCTAATGTTTCAATGTTATGTGTAATCATGTCTTGTAAAGCAAATGTCATGTAACAACAATGTCTTGTATGGTGAATAATAAGTATTACTCAAACCACATGTATATGTCAAAGTACAATCAAATGTCATGTGAAACTAAATGTCATGTATGGTGAATAAAAAGTATTTACTCAACCCCATATGTATAATGTATAATCAAATGTCATGTATGGTGAATAAAGAGTATTTACTCAACCCCATATGTAAAATGTACAAAACAAAGTCTTTGAATAAATCTAAATTTAAATCAAAAGTTATGTTTTGCAAAAACCAATGCTTTTATTGATACAAACATCTATGTAGTAATGTTTATCGCATACATTCAAGCCTTGAGACTGTCGGATAAACCCTTAACAAGTCAAAGGTTTATAAAAAATGTTTTCGGATTCTGTCATCCCCTACTTCCAAAGAAACCTAGGAAGCCGGGAACGGGATTTGTCAAGTCCTATGGTACCACTACATACTACCGAGCGGCGTGATCAATGTTAATGAACGTATTTTAGTCCCGTTAAACATACCAAATGTAAGCATGTTATGTAAAACCATGTACTAAGTATGCTAAGTAAACATACGAAGCAGAAATGTCATGTAAATCAATGTGCTAGCATGCTCAGTAAACATACATAGCAGAAATGTCATGTAAATCAATGTGTCCATATGCTGAGTAAACATATGCAACAAAAGTGTTTATGAAATCAATGTGCTAGCAGTCAACATACATAGCAAAGCATAAATGAAATCATGTACTATATGCATACTAGATGAACGTAGTAAGTATATGTCATGAAAGCATGAAAGTAACAAGTAGGCACATGTGTTCCACCCCAAAATATTTGAAAGCGGTAAAAGAGGGGTACTATGTACTCACTTGATATTGCTTAATAGTCTTGAAATAACAACCAAGTAACGCTCGAAAGATCACGGAATCAACGGCACCTAATATAGGTAACTATGTTAATAATATGTTCCTAACTCGGGAGATAGGATAGAATGTCGTCTTGTAAACCAAATGAGTATTGAAACTCATATGATATGGTTTAACAAAGCCTACATTCTAAAACGAAACCTATCCTAAGTGCTTATGACCCGTTACGACTCGTTAACGTAGTTTACGCTACTTTAACGTGTCGTTCGCGCAAAAGCGCGTTCGGACCGCCTAACTAGTCCTATGACAAGTATTATATGCCCTAACATGCTTAAATATGTTGCATAATCAGTTTATGTGACAAAATTTAGGTTACATATGCTTAAAATGAAATTATGTGCAAAAAGGGCATTTTGGTCATTTTCCTAAGGCATATAAACTACCTATCATACAACTACTTAAACTAAGTGACCATAAGGTATAACCTCGGAAGGTTATTCCCTATACAACTATGGTCACAAAATATGTTTGGTCGGATCCTAACGATCGACCAAAAGGGTCGGGTTCGAAAGTCTAAGCGGTTGTTTAGACCGCTTAACTTACGACCCTAATTAAGCACTAAACTAACAGTGACGAGTTAAACATGTTTAACTAAGTTAGAAAACAAGTATGATATCAAAACAAAGTGTTTTGATACCCGAAAATAGTTTCATCTCAAAATGCGCATAATCGGCATTTTGACTGAAACTATGACTCGTCACTACGTCTAACAAACGTGGTAATCAGTAGGTATAGTCACAAGGGACTATAACCATCGTGATTACGCTCACGTTGCAAAGTTCAAACGAACTTTGTGTTGACCAATTCATGGTCAAAGAAGAAAGTCAAACATTGTTTGACTTTTATGCTTGAAATATATGAACAAGCATGAAGGAAACTTACAAAAGGTCCAAGCTTGGAAGAATTGAACTCAAAATACTCAGGTATGAAGCTTCAACAAGTGAGAGCTTCAACTTAGAACAGAATTGAGATCAAATGAGCAAGTTGGAGTGTGAAATTCATGGGTATTTGTAGGAAAATCAAGCTCCACAAGATCATTCCATTTGTAATTGAGTTGTTCAATGCTTAATCTAAGTCATACACTGCTTAATCTAAGTCATACACTTACTGGAACCAGATTAAAACCAGCCCACAAGTTGAAGAAACTAGGATTAAAAACCAAACTCAGCAGCTGTTTTGAAGAAAATGGTTTCTGCTGATCTGGGAAGGCTTTACGGACTGTAAGAGTGTCCATACGGTCCGTAAGGACCTCTGGTGCTGGCAGGCAAGTTTTGAAGTTTGGCAGTTTTGGTCCCTGTGTGTGTTTCGTCGCGTTTTGGCACTTCTAACACCTGTCAAGCCCATTTTTAAGCTTCATATGGATGTTAAAGTATATTTAACTTGAATTATTCTCAAAAATGTCTCGGATGAATGTTCGTTTGGTTGTACGGTTGCGTTGTTCGGTTAATTACGACGGAAATCGTAACGAACGCGTGTACGACGCAAATTGCGAAACGAATGAAGTTTTTGCATTCCTATCACTAAAGTACAATATTTTAGTGATTACAAATTTTTTTGGGATGTCCTAATATGTTCAGAACGTAAGATACGCGCGAAAATGCAAACTTATGCACTTTTTGACGCTTTTAGTCCCTGATGATCAAATAAGCATATTTTCTCGCACCAAACCCCTCAAAGCTTATATCTAAGCTATGTTAAGGTTATTTATGGTATGTTTAGCTTATGATCAAGTTCTGGAGTGTAGGTTACTATACGAATCGGCAGACTTTCGCAGTTTGTCTCAAATAGTCCCTGTAGTCTAATAAACTTGTTTTTGCCATACCAAACCCTTTAAAACTTATTTCTAAGTTATGTAAAGGTTATTTAAGGTATGTTAAGAATATGTTTATGTTCCGGAGTGTATGTCGCGTTAAACTGATTACGTTTACGCATCGGTTTGCGTATAACTTTCCAGAAAGCGATTTAGAGTTTAAAATCAAACAAAATCATAATGCGCAAAATGTCAAACATAAATAAACAAATATTGGGATCAAATCACATCGTTTTATTGATAATTGAACTGTTCAAAATTGTACAATGATTACACAAGCACAGATGTCAGAAAACACTTCAAAATAATTATATTTTAGTGTTTGTAATCTAATCAAAAATTCTTTTTATCAAATCATGCTCAAATCATCATTTCATGCTTTCATATCATCATGCATGTTCGCGTGTGTGCATCTAATGCACTCATACAACATCATCATCATCATTACTTATGATTTAAATACTTCCTAGAACATATTAATTTCATGTTCTTTCAAAATACAACATATATCATCCATCTTCACATAATCATTCATACATAAATCACCAAACACATGCTTCTTAACTATCTTTCAAGAACATGTAACAACTAAAAAAAACTCACAACATATCTAATAAATTTTCGGCCATCTACATGCCTATATACTAACATTATTTCAAATCAAAAATCATGATTCAATCATTCCTTTATATCTCTAATACATTTGCACATAATCTTGTTTATTCAAACAAACATCATGCAAGTATTATTGCAAACAAAAATTAAAATACAACCACTATACATACTCACATACATTCGGCCACATATACATACCACACATAACACCACTTTTTATTTGATTAAAACCATTTTCTTGTTTAGTATTTTCAAGTTTGTGAAGAAATTCAAGTATTTGAGAAACTTTCTATCATCATCATTAAAATGAAAGAACATGTATAAAATAAATAAATTTTATACCTTTCAAGAATATAAATGGGTTTTTGATGATGGTTTTTGTGATAAGAAGCTTGCATCTTCTTCAAAACTTCATGGTTTAATCTTCAAACATTTGAAGGATCTTGAAAAAGGCTTAAATCTTCACTATTATGTTTGAAACTCAAAAATGGTGAAGCATGTATGTGTGTATGGTTTGTGGTGAGAGAATGGGGGAGTCATTTGAGATTTGTGGTCTTGAAAATGATTAGCATGCATTTTAAATGGTGGAGGTTATGTGCACTCTACACTTGTCAATTTTAGAAGCATCCAAGAAAAGGTGGGAACCTCTTGGCCGCCACATATGTCTCCCTCTCACATGCACATGCATATACATACATATATATATTATGTATTAGCTAAAAACAGGTATTTAACTAGCTACCGTGTATTTTTTCTCGCGTTTAAATTGCGTTTTAGTGCGTTTTAAATTATTTTTATCATTCTATAAAAATAATCACACTAAATTATTACTGAAATAATTATCAGTTGCCTAGACTGGCTATGTTGACAGTATTTTGTTAGATACGCGCAGTATCGCGCGGTACGCGCTTAAACTCGAAAAATAGAGTTTCTTAGCGTTTTAATTTATTTTTCCTCACGAACATGATTAAAATTACCATTCAAATCATAACAGACTATTTTTAGGATTTTAACACTGATCGGGTGGTCACCGACGTTCGTTTCGCATTTTGTTCGTTACGCGATAAGCGTTTATCTTATTGTTGACAACATAATTTTTATCAAAGTTTGGATTTACCAACGCATCAAATATCACATATAAACATCAATATCAGTCACATACAGCCTTTTTATTTATTCATGACACGTGTTACATTTGTACGGTACAGCCTAAATAGCCGGGTGTCACACATAGACCCCTCTCTTATAGGAGTTTTTGGCGCGTAGTTTAGGTGGGATTTTTTATTATAATAAATGATAGTAATAAATTACCCGTCTTTTCAGTTACTGTGTGTATTTACTGTTTTGTTTAGCTTTATCAGTTTCTAGGGTGATAGACGTCTCATCTTCCAAGTTTGGCATTTTTTTTAAATGGGGCTATGCCAACCAAGAAGACAAAATACAATAACGGAGAAAATATTAAGCAGGAAAAATATTTTTTGTTATATTTGGCGTTTTGTAAGCAATAACTTTTTGTAGTATTTTTTTAGCGTTTTGCAAATAAATAGAGAAATATATCATTTAATTATCTTAAAAAAAAGAAGATTATACAGAAGAAAACTAAAAAAAAAATTAAAACTCTTCGTCAGAAGGTATTTTATCCGAGAAGTATCCATCACTTGCGTCATCTTCTTCCTCGGAGTCTTCATCTAGACCTTCATCCATGTCATCACCTTCACTTTTATCGGCTTCTAGTTCCTGAAGATTCTGAAGCCTCCATTTGAACATGTCTTGCATTAACGCCATTTTTGAGTCCATTTCTGTGTTCAAACAAGTGGCGTTATGCAATTCTTCCATGAACCCAAGCCCTGCTTTATCATGATGTTTTCAAGCCAGTAGTCTTCATGCTCTCCGCTTCGTATATAACGGTCACCATGTCTGTTTCATCATCAAAACGCCATGATGTCAAGACAGGGCCCGGCTTTACATCTGCTTTGATTAGTCCAAATTTCCTTGTTAATGCTTTCATAAGCATAAGTGTTTCATGGCATTCGTTATCCAGAGCGATGCCAAGAGATAGGATACCCCTCTGTACCTCTTCTTCCATCTTCAAAATTGCCTTGATCGTCCTAACATACACCCTCCTTCTGTTGTCAAAACGCAGGACGAATCGCCTGATTGCCAAAGTGTATCTCCATCAAACGATGGTTGCCATTTTTTGGTGTTTTGGTTAAATTAGCGTTTTTGGTTAAAGATGTTTTTGTACAAATGATAGATTGAAGTGATTATGGAAGCGATGTTTTACGTCGTTTATATAATGATGTTTTTGGCGCGTAATTTAGGAGGAAATTTCTTCTAATAAATGTTAATAACTGAATTTCTGTTGCTGTGTTGTTTCCTCTTCCTATAATCTCCAACGCGTTTTATCACTAACTTTTGGCATTTTGTATTTAATTGCGTTTTATTTTTTTGAATGGCGTGTTATCATTTTTGTTTTTGAATTTGAGCGGTAAAAGACCCTTTTACCCTTAATGAAGCGCGTCCCACATAATAAAATTGATGTTATTTATGAAAACGCCACCGCGCAATCTAGTCCATGGATTGTTTTGATCTGACGATCCATAACCGTTCTCACACTTTCCCCTGTTTTCTCTAAATCCTGACCCATATAGGGTGTGTATATATATATATATATATATATATATATATATATAACGGTGAAAAGTGTGAGAACGGAGAGAACGGTTATATATCATCAGATCAAAACAATCTATGGACTAGATGACGCGGTGGCGTTTTCGTAAATAACATCACTTTTATTAGTTTGGCGCGCTTCATTGAGGGTAAAAAAGTCTTTTAACTTCTCTACACAAAACGCCATCTCATGAATAAAACGCCATTAAATTACCGCCTTAACCTACATAGCACACACCATCCTAATCTAAAACGCCATTAGATATAAAACGCCAAACTTGTTTTAAACGAATAAAGCTGAACAAACAGTGACTGAAACGACGGGACTTAATTACTAGCATTCATTATAATAAAATCTCGCCTAAAACAACCGCCAAAAAAATCCTATATATACAACATCTCAGACCTTCCACTAAAACACCCAAAACCCCAAACACCATATTTAATATATACCATTCGTCTTAGAAACGCCAAAAAACCCAAACATCAAATATCCTCTAAAACAAAACGTTTATTTGAAATTCAGTTTGGCTGTTGGTAAGGTTTCGCTCAATGTAATGGACAAAATCCTTAACTGAGGATATTGTCCATTTCATTGAGTAAAATCTTATTGACTTTATCCTCAACTTCCATCCAATTTATAACGCCAAAACATACAAAAACATTATTGAGGTTTGCTCTCAATAAAGTTTAGCTGTATGGGGTGAACAATATTGTTAGACATCTTTCTTAACTGAGGATTAACAATGTTGTCCATCTCATACAGCAAAACATTATTGATTTTAGCATGATCAAATTTAAAGGTTTAAGGTACTTTTATTTAGTGGCGTTCTTTTTCTTGGGAAAACACCAAAAAGTTAAAAAATCAAACATCATTCCTTGGAAATTCAATATTGTTCTATGCAAAGTTTCGCCGAATGGATTGTTAGCTGAAGGGTGTAACTCAATAACATTTTGCTGCATGAGATGGACAAATATTCAAGAAAAAGAGGTTGATGTCACACTTTGGGCTTCCAAAAGGCGACAAAAAAGCTACTTCAAAAAAAAATGAATCATACGAAAGTCGAAACAGCCAGTTAAGATGATTCAAAAAAGAAGAAAGAGACTGGTGACAGTGAAGATTTGGAAGATCAATTGTTTATATTTTTTTTTAATTTTCTTTTTCAGTTGATTGTTATATAATAACAACGTCATATATAATAAAAACGCCACACAGCCAAATGCTTGTCAAAACGCCATCATGCCATAAAACACCCCAAAAACTCCCAAACTATAATAAAATTACTTTGGACAAGTATTATAAAAACCCAAAAAAAATTATAAAAACTAAACTTGAAAAGGTAACTAGAAACAGTAACTACAAAACAGTAAAACTGAAGCGACGGAAACTTTATTATATTAAAATCTAGAACGCCAAACTTGAAAGATGGGACGTGTTACAGACTTCAGATGTAAAGCTTATAAAAAACAGTAATTACAAACAGTAACTGAAATGACGAATACTTTATATTATAATAATGCTGTTGGATCGATGTATGACCCGATTGAGTCGATCAGAAGAGCTTTAAGTCCAGTTCAAAGGCGGAATCAGAGAACTAGACACAAACACAGCTTGATAATCTAATATATGTCTCTTATATTGCGTTTGATATTGATTACAACCTGACAGAAATCCGGCAGCACTTCGTTACAGTTCTGGAATTGCGTACCGAATGAATGACCAAGTGCACCTTATATAGTAGAGGTGATTCCACTTATATGGACATGCCATATAAGCGAAATCACTTGTTTCTGATTTCACTTATATGTCATGTTCACATAAGCGAAATCACTCCCTTAACCTCTAACAAACGTTTCTCAAACCTTGTGCACTGGATATCCTATCTAATCTTATCATATTACATGATACAAGACAAAGTCAATAGACGTAATGCACTAACAGACTCCCCCTCGGATATTGACGAAGTCTTCAGTGACTATTCTTCAATATGACACATCTTCAGTCTTGATCATTCTGCCTTCTCTTTCATGTTGTAACAATGTAAGCATCCAACAATCTTTCTCTTCTCCTATCAGCTTCAGGCTCCCCCTTTCGTCAAGCTTCCGTGATTTGGGATCGACACCTAGCTTTCCATCTACAAGCTTCTCTTTTCCTCAAGCTTGTCTTCAGACTTCCCCTTAGACTTTTCTCTCAGGATCGTAGTCTGGACTATCTTCTGCAATTTCTCAAACATTTATAAGTACAATGTTTTCATATTATCAATCAAATTTTCTAATCCACATCCCCTCACAGTTAATCATCCAAGTTCAAGTTAATGACCTAGGAGATATCACAAACTGTTTTTGAAATTTTTGATTTTAATTCAAGTTTCAAATTAATGAACTTGTTTTATTTTCAGAAACACAATCAACTTATTTAGATTTTAAAACTCAGCATTTCAGATATCGGTTGTCGAAAATAAAGCAGAAATCAAAATCTTTTTGAATTTTCTGAAAATATAAAGCAATAAAAAAAAATATGTACAAACACATTTACAGACAATATTTTTGTTTGAGTATGCGTCAGAGGATCATATCCGTTTTTGACAAGTCACAAGTACCGTTGAGCTTAGTTACACATTAAGAATTAAACAATTCACTTAGATTGTCGATATACTTGTCCACTTAAATTTTCATACAAACTTCAACTGATTCAGGATACGAATTAGGTATTTTAAGAACTTAAACTCATTCATGTGTCCCACCTCTTGAATATACTCCCGTATCCAGATCCCAATATTCAGACTTACAGGTGAGTATACCTAGATGATATCTGTAAGGGGAATAAATTATAGTACAAAACCGTGAGAGCTCAGGTCAGAACTTCCGTTCAGCAGAGAGATGACGACTCGACTTTTCGGTGTGTCCCCTTTAGAGGATCTTTTTTACAACAGCCATGATTAGCATTTTTCAATGTTTCATCATTTTTTAGCTGAGGGCTGCGCTATGTTTCAAGCAATGCGGAAAGTATTATTCGAGGACTAGGTCAGAACTTCCATTCAGCAGAAGTCCCAGAATAATACCCCAGATATCACTAAGCATAAAGACCTAGTATCTCAGAAAGAGGGGTCCTTCAAACGAGATTTCAGGGGTTACCTATATATCCAAGTAGTGTTCCCCACGAAATAAGCAAGTTTGAATTTAGGTTTATATCCCGAAAAAGTTTACTAAATGTATAAAAACCTATCGGCATATCATCAGTGAGACTGTTTAACGCTATAAAATCATTACATTTCTTTAGCATACTGTAACTGTCTACTGATGTACTATCATTTCCTCTTTTTACGCAAAAACTCAAATTTTTGAATTTTATCATGTTTTTGTCATTTTCAAATTTTCAAATGTTTTTGGATTTTCTAACAACATTACTCCCCCTAAAATGCAAAATCATATAAAGAAAATTTGACAACCAACACTGATAGCTTTGTCTCGCCATCCATTTTCTGCTAAAAGTGCTCTGATTTGCAGAAAATATACGCATGAGAAGCAGAAATTATAACATACCCCCATGATTTACAACACATTGAAATTTTACAGTTTGAAAACCGTTTTTCAATCTGATGAAAGTAATCATGTTTGTTCAGCCGTGAGGGTTTCGGCATATTCAATCTACACATATTTTTGGTTTTTCAAATTTTTCAATTTTTTAGGGTTTTTGAAATATTGTTTATTTATTTACAGAAAACATATAAACTTCCTGTTTCAACCAACACAGGATCCAGCAGCAGCCTCCTCCTCTTGTTGTGCCAGGCTGCTCCAATTTCCAATTTCACAATCTTTAAATTCCATGAGCACCTGCACAAACAAACTAACTGAATTACTTGAACAATTTAGCCCAGGTCTGTTGAACCTTAGGCATTTCAACACAATAATTTTCATTCAATGCTGGAAATTCTTTGTCATTTTTCACAAAAACTTTCTCAATTTTAACTTCAGCTTTCTCATCTTTTACCAAATCAACATGTTTCTTAACACTCCATGTTTGACCTTTTGGTGTTCCTCGTTTGTAAAAATGTGAAACTTTTTGATCATTTTGATTTTGAACAACAACTCTTGGTTTCCAAAACTCTTGGGGTTTTGTCATATCAATAGATGTTTTCCAACTTTGTGTTGTTCTGAATCTGGGTGTGTGAGAATTCCAGGTCTGTTTTGAATCAAACCTGTTCTGGTTTAATTTCCAATTTTGATTCGAAGCAAACTTGTTTGTGCTGTACATCCAAGTTTGTTTTGAGTCAAATCTGGTTGACCTTTGTCTCACATTCTCAGATTTTTGTTTCTCATCATCAATCTTCTTTTGATCAACATCCACAGGTTTTAGATTAGGACACTTGCGTGCAAGATGTCCTTTTTTATCACATTTGAAACATGTTCTCATGGACACATCTTTGACCTGTGGTTGTTGCTTTTTCTTTTTAGCAAAGAACTCATCATTAGACTGTCTCATTTTGAGTTCTTTTTCTTCTTCTAAACTACCTCCTTGAACAAAACTCATTTTTGCCTGAAAATTTTGAGTTTCATTTTTGTTTCGATTTTGTTTCTTTTTATAACCCAACCCAGCCTTCATGTTTTTCTTCTTGTAACCAGGTTTGTTATACGAACCTCTATGACTCTTACCTGCAAACTTTGAAATATCAAACTTCTCAATCTCAACCATTTTGAAAACTTTATCAACTTTTTCTGAAATCACATTCTGAATTGGGAAAAAACATCTAAGAACAATTTGTCCGATCCAATCATGGTATAAACCAATCCTTTTGAATCATCATTCAAACTTTCCTCGGATTTTGTGTTTTTCAGATAACCATCATGAAGATTTCCTTCATCTTCATCCTGTGATTCAGATTTTCCTGTAACAACTGACTCTTCTTTCAACACACTTTCAACGACTTTACCTACCACCTCTGAATCATGAGAATCATCAGATTTGGAATAGGTTATGTCAATGTTGTCTGGCAATTGGTCTACCATGTTGAAAGCTTTTTCGACCTTTTCCTCATCATAAAATGCAAATTTTCCCGGTGGTGGAACTTGATGAAACTCTGAGCCAATGCCTTTCTTGTTCTGATCAGACTCACCATCACCCGGTTTTATATTGAAAATTCGTTCAAGCACATATGACGACACGTGGTAACTTTTTAACTTGTTGTTATCCTGTTCTAAATCAGCAATCTGTCGCTTTAGCTTAGCAACATCCTCAATATAGGAATTAACAACATCTTGTTTTATAGCATACATTCGTTTAAGTTCTTTGGTTGTTTCAGAAAGATAATTCATTCTTGATTGAGCATATTTCATTTCATCTTTTACTTTATCATATGACTCTTTTGTAATGTGATATGATAATTTCATTGAGTCATATTCCTTTTTCATTTCTTGACAAGCAATTTCTTTTTGTTCACATTCATTTGTCATTTTCAAAACATTTTCTTTCAAAATTTCATTTTCTTTCTCTAATTTGTTACATTTTTCTGAAAGTTTTTCATCATTTTCTTTAAAAACTTTTTCTTTTTCTAGCATTTCTTTGCATTTTTCTTTGAAAATGTTTTCTATTTTTGTGAATTCAAGATCTCTTGTTCTGAATTGCTCATCTTTTTCAGTACAAGCTTTGCACGGTTCCATGCATTTCTTGCACTAATCAATCAGTTTCATGTTTTCAGAATCAGAATTTACCTCAGTTATTGGCACTTCGGTGTTTTCAGCAACCTCTGTCTGCTCAGCAACATTCTGCTTTTCTTCAACACCGATTTCATCACCATCATTATCAGCTTCCTCATTCTCATTCTTTTCTTCTTTTTCTTCTTTCTTCTCCTCTTCTTCAATCTGCTGTTCTTCAGTAACAGCTTTCTCAACCTCTTCATTCACAACAACTTCTTCACTTTTGATTTCCTTCACAGCTTCAACTTCAACAGTTTCTGCTTTAACCTCTTCAGCAGTTTTCTTCAGATTGTTCACCATTTCTTCAACATTCTTCTTCATTCTCTCCTCATCCCTTTTTCTCAAACACGATAACATAGCATATCTGATCTCCTTTTCAAATCTCTTAACATATGTGTCATCTTTCAATACATTTCTATAGTATTCAGCTCTCAACGGGACTTTGAGAAGAACATCATTGAAAATTATGTCTTTCTTGGGAACAACCGGTTCTCCTTCTCTGTTATAATAGCATTCTCTCTTTTTATCCCATCTTTTGCTACCGACAGCCATCTCATACTCCTCCTGCATGTCATCCATTCTGTTATAGACCATGTTTCTTTCTCTGTAGGTCTTCTCACTCAAGATCTCTTCTCGAGTTTTTTCTTTGATCTCAACTTTTTCTTCATGGACTTCAGCAGTGTCTTTGTCTTTGTTTTCAGCTGTGTCTTTGTCTTTGTTTTCATCTTGAATCTCAGCAACAAAAACAAACTTTCTTTCTTCTGTCATAGCTCTCCCATGAGCTGTTTTACGAACATTCTCTAAACGATCTTCTTCTGGACAAACTGTGCTCCAGTCAAATCCTTCATCAGGATAGATTACTGCATATGCTCTTGACTTCTCTTTCGGTTTATCATATCCATACTCCAAGCAGAACCAGCTTTCATGAGCATACGCTTTCGCCCAGTTGATGAAACGTTCTTTCCACCAGGTATAATCTTCAATGCTTTCCAGAGTTGGTGGCTTTGAGTGAGTTCCGTAAAAGTTATCATGCTTGATGTTTTCATTGAGCACCTTAGTGATGGTTTTTGGTGTAACATTTGCAACCTCGGACGATTCGGATGTGAATGCGTTGAAAAACGTGTTGTAGAATTCCTCAGCCATGATGTAAACCTAACAAAAAAACAAACACAATCAGTTTAAATGAACTGTATACGTAAAAGTGTGAGAGCGAAATTGATCTAGGACTCGTGTCAAAAATTCGCGGATTCGTTCCAAAATTGTAGAAATGAGAACACTGAATGAATGAGACTTGATAATTGCTGACAACTACAAGTATCAATATGATATGATTGGGCCGCAAATGATATTGAAACTTGGGCCGACAACACTTTGACTTTCACAACTGATTAAGATTTGGGCTGATGTAATAGACTTATCACATGTACACCTTTAATTGTTTATAGGACCAGGACACTTCAATACAACCAAATTTTAATTGGGCCGATATTCCCACTAAACCGACAATTTTAATACACCTCTCAATATAATTGGACCCTTATACTTGAGTAGGCTGACAACATGCAATGAACAGACCAAATTCTCTTAGCCGATACTTTGTTTGGAAATTGATGTTATCAAGAATATGAAATATCCATTATCACATGTAAATCTTGACTGAAACATTCACATGACACTGACACACTGAATTAATTGTTATCACATGTAAACTATCCAACACACATGCAAACCAACAATCTTCTTTTTGAGTGGAATTAGGATCAACTCTTAGTTGTCACAAAAGCGAAATCAGGTTGACTAATGAGCGGAATTAGACCATGTATGTCCCTAAGAGCGAAATCACCATGATCATACGAGCGAAATCACTGATTATGTGACACAAGAACGAAATCAGATGGTCATATGAGCGAAATCCTTCAGATTATGTGACTCAGGAGCGAAATCAACATGACATAT